>BQNB010011543.1:0-78743 GCA_026074375.1 Tanacetum coccineum
GAGGCTAAGAAAAAGACACAAGACAAAAATATGAATCTTAAACCTAGTGTGATGCATACTACTAGCTTACAAAACACTAGTAATGGTAGCAAACTAAAACCTAGGAGCAACAATCAAACATCTAGGAGTTTTCTTATATTTAAGAGTAGTTGTGGAATATCAAATGGTGTGCCACTAGTAGATCACTCTAGGAATTCTAGTTCCTTTTCGGACTCCAAACACTTTGTTTGTTCGGCTTGTCAAAAATGTATCTTTATTGTAAATCATGATGCCTGTTTAACAAAATCCTTGAAAGAGGTAAACTCTCGTATTAAGGTTCAATCCCCTAAGACTAGAAACAACATCAAACATGTAGAAAAGACAACTAATGTAATCAAACCTAAAAGATGGATCTCTAAAGGATATAAGTTTTCTCCCAATAAGTCTTCTGCTGTGCATGAGAAACCAAACACTCCTAGATCTTGTCTTAGGTAGACACCGACGGGTAGAATTTTCAAGACTGCTAGTCTTAGGTGGATACCTACTCGAAAGATGTTCACCGATAGCACAACCAAGGTTGACAATGAACCCCCAAATGGTTCAAATGAAGATATCACTAACCCATATGAATGCGAACAAACTCTTAATGTCAGTGCAGGTACTCTTAACTTAAGTGCAGGTACATCTTTCAATCCTAAAAAGGAAAGACTCGGCGTTTGTTTGCTGAAAAGAGTGATATATCAAAAACCAAGGGTTTAAGGAATTTATATATGATGAACAAGAACCATGGCGTCTGTAGACAACACTTCAGGCCCCGCTCTTTAAAGAAAAGAAAAGTGTACGATTCAATGCGCTTCATCTTTAAAAGAAGAGAAATCTTCTTGTATCCTATGTATATACTATAAATTAGAAAAACACAAAAAGATTTTCCGATTCTTATAAAATTTTACAAAAACAAAATACAAAAATATAAAATTAGAAAAACACAAAAATATGTACTTTGATGACTTGTATTCTGGTATCGATAATATTTACGACCCTAGAAATGTCATTCAATAATGATACGCGGTTGTAAATAAAGTTCGAGCAAAAGTTGTATATACCTTTCAAAGCATGTCATATGGCTTGCAGTTATTTCAAACTGCAACACGCTTTTCAGACTGAGGAAAGCATGTCATCAAAAAGACAGTTGTTCCTGACGACGGGTAATTAATTTTTCCCGTACATGGATTACTTCATATCTATGCATTATGGGCTATGTATATTTTTTTCATAACCTTGGCTTGTTTAAAAGAGTGATGTACATTTCAGTGAGTGATTTCTTCTTAAAGAAGAGAAGTCTCCTTTTTTAACCAAATAATTTTTCTTAATTGATTCTTCAAATTATTAGTGTTAACCATGGTGATAAAAAGTTGTCTTCATAATGAATCAGTGTTTTCAGTAATCACAAAAAGATTTTCAAAAACAATTCGACCACTCAAACAATGACTACAGCTCTTTAAATAGAAAACGGGTTATTAATTGAGAGGGAGAAAGTGTCATAAAATAATCTTTTAAAATGGTCTTTCAAAATAAGTCACAGAATAAACGGATAAAGTTTTTGATAATGACGGATCACAATTTTAAGGGGAGTTAATTTATATTAACTATAAGAGCTTTAGATGTCATTTGTTTCAAACTTTAGGGACTTATTTTCACTTTGAGACTTAGTGAATTCAGGCTTTAAACTACATTCGATCAATATTGCCAACACTTCATAGTAGTAAAAGACTTAGAAATGTTTGAAAATAATCACATAGTTAACATCACATAAGTTCTAAAAGACCTTACGAAGACACTGACATTCTCACAGAATATATTTATAGCTTATTACAATTGATAGTTTTAAGCTTATTAATTCTTCGAACACGATCTCAAGTACATGTGCGTACAAGGTTTTGCTGATTCTGAGGTATCAAAACCAGCAAGGGGAAGGAGTAGATACACTAGAACGTACAACAAGTACACGTGATAGAGTCTATAGCCTTCTTTCAATTTGGGCCATTTTGGGAAGACAAATGTCATAACCGCAGAGAAAATCAGTGTTTTAACTTGTTACTTTCGGGTGCACTATTTCAACCTCATAGGGGAAGCGATATCTTGTTATTTTTTTGGTATGCATCATTTAAGATACCAGGGGAAAGTGTTGTCAGAAGATGAATTCAAGCGTGAGAAGATATATTTCTGATTCAATTAATGTTTCCCCTATCAGTTAATCACTAAGCTTATTTTTGAAGGAGTAAAATTAGTTGACAAAAGAGGTACACATAAGTTTGATATGTATGATGATTCCTTTAGACAGTCAGTATCTTGCAAGAAGAAATGTGTACATTCGGGACTTAGATGCCTTAGGTATTATCATTTCGGCTATTTAGAGGGTATAATTGTGACATCCGAGACTTAGTTGACTTTGGTGTTTTAATTTATATCACCACTATCGTGTAAGGAGAAATTCAGACATCCGGGACTTAAGTGACTTTAATGTTATGGGTTTGAATTAATTGTGTACTTTGGATATTTGGGCGTTATACATCAAGTCCTCTTAATGCAGCTTACAAGAAATCTTTGAATCTACTCAAAAAATGATTGCTGGTTCGGGGGGAAGCTAAGACAACTTCCAAAAGGAGATTATCGAGATGGACTACAGATTACTGACATGGATAGAATGATTTTGTCCAAAAGGAGATTTTCAAGTCCTGTCTCATGCATAATCTTATGAATATATAAATGTGTAGTGTAGACTTAAGTATAGGCTAATATAAATAGTGCTTGAGTACAAATTTTCAAGAATTTCTTAGTAAATTCAAAATCTTTCAAATTACCGTATTCAGAACTATCTTATATATCTCTCATTTATTGAGGGGGAGCATTAAAATGTTCCCTAATCGTCTTATGAATAATCAGAACATTTTTCTCCCAGTTTTTAACATATTTGAATCATTTGATATCCAAAATATCAAAGGGTTTGAAATTTTTGATAAGGGGAGAAAATGTGATTAAAATATGAAAACTTATAAAAATGTGATTTTATGGACTCATGTGTGTACTCCATCCTCCATTTGCTAAACATTTTTGTATATCAAGGCATATGTTGAGGGGGAGCGTTTCTGAAAAGCCAAAATAATTGAGGTACAAAAATCTTTGATATTTATATCATAGGTACCTTGATTGAGTTTTTCAAATAGTTTTATGGCAAGGAGAACGATACCAAAAGACCAACCATGCACTTAAGTTTATTAGAGTTATAAGGTTGGTAAGGTTAGGTATTCGTTCCCATGATCCAGCTAGAACCAGAGGGATCTACCTAGGGACAATCCACTAGTTAGTGTAGAAGTCCTTAGGTATGATATAAAAAGGAGTAAAAGTGAGAATAAGGGAATAGTGCCGACTGAGATGGAGCTAGTACTGGAATAAACCCAACAAGGTACTAGTTATGAAGTGTCGATAAGAACTGAAGGGATTGAAGAATGAAAAAGAATTGTAAGGATAAAGGGTGAAAAGAAAGAAGCCCTCCATACACTTAGGCAGAAACCGAGTCAATACATAAACTGTCAGAAACACTAAGCTTTTGTCTGGTATTGAAGACAGTCGTCATAGACCCAGTGACGCAATGCACAACCCTCCCTAGCCACTCAAGGTCTCTCAACAGACTCTTGTGTCATTTCTCACAGAGATTTACGCATTTCTATTGACTTTCTCACTCCGAGTTAGTTGATATTGAAAAGGTGGTAGTCAGCTCCAGCCTTCGATCACTAAAACCAAAATGCACTATTGAGTCTAGAGACAAGAGATCATCTATAAATCTCATTAGGATACTATTCCAATATACTTGTCTCTCACACACTGTGAAAACAAGGAATATTGTAAGATTCTTACGCATTATCCTTGTGGTATTGCCAGAACATCCAGGTGATACTTATGTATTCACAGTGAAGATGGAAATCCTGCTAGAGCTAACATCAAATAAGCTCTACGGTTGGTGACTTGTGAGATCCTAAATGGATCAAACTTGTGACACTGGATATCGATTCGGTCCATATTATGAATTGACGGTTGATGAATTTTGATAAACGCTTAAAACTCTCGATGTGTTACAGAAACACTTTTACAAGTGACACGTCGATTGATTTTCAAATCAATTTTCTCTTCAATCGGTGAGATAGTAACTCACTGATTCACTCATATTGTCACATCCCACCAAGGCGGAACCGCGAGGTGTAACATATTAATCAACATCACATAAGATGATAGACAAAACACCATACATGAATTAAGGTAAAAGAAAGATATCCGAATTATAACACTTCAAAGTGCAAGTTTAAAAGTACAAAAGTCAACATAGTTGTTTTTCTTCCGAACATGGATCACCCCAAAAGACAATAACTTAGAAGAAAGTAGACATCTTGAACAGGTACAAATGCAAACACACTAATTTTCCACTTTTGGAATGTCACCTGAAAAGCATGATAAAAAGGGTCAACTATTGAAAATCGTTGGTGAGCTCACAGGATTATGTACATAAAATATTTTATAAAGAGTAAATGTCCAATAATAGTAATCCAAACCGATATTAGTTGTCAAAAAGTAGAGAGTCCAAATATGACTCATGATTCCAAAGAGAGAGTTCCCATTACTCCAAGTAACACAACACAAATCAATGTATATGTATGCTATAGTGTTTATGCGAGGCACTACTTAAATGCATTTAGCCTCTCAGTTCCAAATTACAACACAATGTGGGTAGGCATTACCCCCGATCCAAATCACCATGCCATGTGTCCTAGTATTATGCACCTCATTTATGGTGGGAGTGAGGAGGGGCTAATCTCCTAATAGCGCTATCCATAAGTACTAACGTCTCATCCCGTTGAGGGGGATATAGTGAGCTAAAAGTAGTGACGGGTTCCAAGCATACAACAACATACATATCAAGTTCAAGTTCAACACGTTTCCAAAGTTTAACAAGTTCGACTCAAGTTCCATACGTTCAAAACAAATTCAAGTTCAAATATGCTTAAAAGTATGAGTGTAGAATTTAAATAAAACACATCATGTTTTCCACCCCAAAACATTTGAAATCATGTAAAAGAGAGGATGTGAGAACTCACCTTAAATGTTAGAACGGCAATAGGACTTCTCGGCAAACCATACAAAGTAGGCAACCCAAACGAATACGGAACCTTCTACTCGCAACCTAAGGCAAGTAAATATACCTAATTAGATCCTATATGATATGCTTGGACAATATTAAGGTTCATTTTTTATGCCTTGTGTTCACATTTGTTTCCAAAGTTACTTTTATCACAAAACGCAATTACAACAATTTGACCCAAATTTCTCGGCACTTTTAGTAATTATTTGACCAAGTTAACTAAAGCTTCTGGTCAAGCTACTTATTCAGGTCAAAATTTTATGTTTTAGGTGTGTCCACAAATTTTTCCAAAATTTATTAAGGACTTATACCCGACCATTTATACCCGACTCCAAAAATGGCGAAATCTGACCATATCAAAGTATTTTAATGATCAGAGGGTCTAAATCAAGGTTATATGAGTTAGGCGAATGGGAGACTGTAAATAACCCTTACAAGTGTCTCCCGTATCAATTTCGATGATAGATTCATTGTGGTTTATGATTTATGGTCATTCTAGTACAAGGGTAGAAAATAGATTTTCGGGCAGATTTGACACCTTACACCATTTTGAGATTTTCACCAACCAAACGACCTCATATTTTTACAAGGCTTACATTTCTGGAAACTATACTCAAAGTACTTGATGTTAGGCTTTGGAATCATGTCAAAATCTTTATTTATCATCAACTTATGCTCCATTCAATATGACACAAAAATAATATAGGGGTTGTTAATCAAGTCAAACCAATAACCCAACATGCAAAAATGACCCAATCAGCTCCCACAATCATATTATACAAGTCTTAACATCATTTTAATCCAAAAATCTCAGTGGGTTCATGGATCAAAAGGGCTCTTTTATACAAAACATACAAGGTGTGTCATAACTTTTAAAAATCAAGGTTTTATGTCACGTCTCTTGCATAGATCTTGTAGCAAAACTAAAAATGAATCAACCAAAGATTTTGTACATTATCATCACTCATTAAAGAGTGTTCTATCAATAAAATATTTTACCCACAAAGGTTGTATAAAAGTATGCATAAACATGCAATAAAAATTAAGAAAACCTCATTTTTGAAGAGTTTTGGTACAAGAGGCATACAAGTCATCTTGTACCATGATTTTTTATCTTTGTTCTTGCTCCTAAACGTTGAAAATGATGGTTTTATGAGGGTGTATGGGACACGGAAGCAGCAAGGAGATCCAAGGAGAAGAGTTTTTTTTGTTCTTGTTTCTAGATCTAAAAAAACAACTAGTGGTTTTTAAGATTATATAAGGAACATTAGTTAATGGTTTTCATATTACATATGTATACACCAAATCTTGTTTTCACAATTAATATTCAAAACAACTTGCACACTAATTATACCCAATTTGATCAAAACCCTTAAAATAAAAAATCAAGGAAAATCAAGAACTTATAAAATATGGTGTATGGTGATTTATTGTTGTTAAAGAATGATTAGGGTTTGGTTTAGAAGTGATTTAAGCTTGAATGTGAGTGATTTAGGAATTTTGAGTGATGATTTTGGTGGTTTTGGAGGATGGGTCGATGAACAGTGAAGAAAGGAGAGGAGGGATATGGTATTTTTGTTAATTGTACTATGTGTTTTATAAAAGGAGGATATATTATATATATATGGGATAATCTTTGTTTGTATCGACTCACAAAATAAATTAAAAAGGGATGTTTGCTTGGGAATGTAACCGGCCACCCTTATGGTTGGGCTTGGTTTCCATATATATATATATATATACATATATATTATTACAGTATAACTATATATCTATATACATATAGATATATATATACATATATATATATACATTAAATATATATTTATATTATATACATATATTTATTTATATAACATATTTATATAATTAATTTTTGTATAATACATATTTTTTGTGGCTAAAAGTTTAGTTACTTGTTATTAAAACATAAACAATACTATTTTGACTCAGGGCTTCTGCAAAAAAAAACGCGGGAAAAGTCAGATATATACTTTTATTACTTTGATAGTGTATGTATTATTTAAGAAGTGTAAGTTAATTTGCATAAATTATGTCCAATCGGTAAATACGTAAAGTGTCGTAAAAATGTAACTTTTGAGATAGTTTATGATTTTGTTAAATTATGTTTCCCCTTGTGTTTTCGCATTGTTATAATGTTATTTGAGCATATCGTTGGTCGTTAGGACCGTTAACTAGGATCGTTACGTCAAAGGTGCGATCGTATAACTAGGGTTCCTAGAAAAAAACAAGCTTTGTATGCTAAAAAAAGTATGACCACATAAGAGTGACTCCATAAATAATTAAAAGAGTCAATAGTCATATGTTTTCCTTCGGTTACTGACCTAAAAAATTGACAGATGTCACAATTTTCCCCCGTTAAAAAGAATTGCATCCCGAAGTTCCATTCGTCCATCCTAAGGTTTAGCACTCGTGAATAGATGCGGATACTTGTGCTTCATCTCGTCTTCTCATTCCCATGTAAATTCTGGTCCTCGTCAGGAGTTCCAACGAACTTTCACAATAGGAATCCAACTCCGTTTAAGCTTCTTCACCTCATGGTCCATAATTTCAATAGGTTCTTCAACAAAATGTAGTTTGTCATCGATCTTGATTTCTTCTAGCGGTACGTGCAAGTTGACGTTGGCTAGGCATTTCTTCAGGTTCTATATGTGGAACGTGTCATGAATGCCTACAAGTTCTTGCAGTAGACGTAATCGATAAGCAACAGGACCCACTCGTTCGACCACCTCGAACGGTCCTACATATCTCGGTGAAAGCTTGCTTCTCTTACTAAAACATACTACTCCTTTCCAAGGTGACACTTTAAGTAGTACTTTATCACTGACCCTAAATTCTAACAGCTTTCGTCAATTGTCGGTGTAGTTCTTCTGACGATCTCGTGCAGCCTTCAATCTTTCCCTTATCCGAACAATCTTGTCGGTAGTCTCCTAGACAATTTCTGGTCTAATTAGCTGGCTTTCTCCTACCTCTGCCCAAGCTATGGGCATTCAACATTGCCTTCCATACAAAGCTTCAAACGGAGCACATTTCACGCTCGTATGGTAACTGTTGTTGTACGAGAATTCTACAAATGGTAGATGAGTATCCCAGTTACCGCTAAAATCTATTGCGCAAGCTCTAAGCATATCTTCTAATGTTTGAATGGTACGCTCACTTTGACCATCGGTTTCAGGATGGTAAGCAGTACTCAAATCTAGCTGCGTTCCTAATGCTTTCTGTAGCGATTGCCAAAATTGTGATGTGAAATAACTATCATGATCAAATATAATTAACAGGGCACACCGTGCCTTGCTATGATCTCGTTGATGTACAACCTTGAAAGCCTCTCCGTCTTGTAGTCTTCACGGATAGCTAAAAAATGTGCAGATTTGGTCAGTCGATCGACAATAACCCAAATCGAGTCATGTTCGCTACTAGTTCTTGGTAACTTGTTTATGAAGTCCATTGTGATATTCTCCCATTTCCACTCAGGAATCTCTGGCTATTGAAGTAATCCTGAGGGTTTCTGGTGCTCTGCTTTGACTTTAGAGAAAGTCAAGCACTTACTTACATACAAAGCTTTATCCTTCTTCATTTTAGGCCACCAATATAAGTCTCGTAGATCATAGTACATCTTGTCTGCTCTAGGTTGTACAGAATACTTTGAGGTATGGGCTTCATTCATTATCAAAGTTCTTAAATTGCCATAAACTGGCACCCAAATCCTTTTAGCAACATACAATCTGTCATCTTTTTTCCTCTCGAATTGTTTGTCTAATCCTTTCAGCATTTCTGCTGAAGTGTTGGCGCCCTTGGAAGCTTCGCTCTGAGCTCCCAGTATCCTAGCCTTAAGGCTAGAGTGAATCGTCATGCTCATTGCTCGAGCTCGTCTCGGTTTCATTCGTTCCTTCCTGCTTAATGCATCAGCTACTACATTCGCTTTACCTGGGTGGTAGCGAATCTTGCAGTCATAATCGCTAAAAAGTTCTATCCATCATCTCTAACGCATATTTAATTCCTTTTGATCGAAAATATACTAAAGGCTTTTATGATCAGTGTAGATAACACTCTTTGTTCCGTACAAGTAATGTCTCCACATTTTGAGAGCAAATACCATTACGCCTAACTCCAAATCATCAGTGGTGTAGTTCTTCTCATAGATTTTGAGTTGTCTGGATGCGTATGCTATCACTTTGTTTCTCTGCATCAAAACACAACCAAAACCTTGATTCGAGGCATCATAGTAAACTACAAAATCATTTGTAGTAAACTATACAAATCATTTATGCCTTCGAGAATTGCCAAATCGAAGCATCACACAACAGCCCTTTTGTTGTGAAAGAGCGTTCTCAACCAGCGCATCGCGCCACTCACAAATTTCTTGTTCTTTTGAGTCAATAGGGTGAGAGGCTTTGTAATCTTTGAGAAGTTTATGATAAATCGCCTATAATATCTCACCAATCCTAAAAATGAATGGATCTCAGTTGGGGTCTTTGGGGGCTTCCAGTTCTTTACTGCTTCAATTTTGCTGGGATCCACATGTATTCCTTTAGTGTTCACTACATGTCCGAGAAAACGAACCTCTTATAGCCGAAACTCGCATTTCGAGAATTTCCCAAACAATTTCTCCTTTTCAAGTAACTCCAGTATCAATTTCAGGTAAACCTCATGCTCCTATTTGGACTTTGAATAAATTAAGATGTCGTCAATAAAGACAATGGCAAACTTGTTGAGATACGACTTACATACACGGTTCATAAGGTCCATGAATACCATGGGAGCGTTAGTTAGACTGAATTGCATGACCGTGAATTAAAAATGCCCGTACCTCGTTCTGAATGCAGTTTTGGGAATGTCTTCTTCGCGTACTCTCAACTGATGATAGCCTGATCGAAGGTCTATTTTCAAAAAATACCGTGATCCTTACAACTGATCGAACAAGTCATCGATCCTAGGAAGAGGGTAGCGGTTCTTTATAGTTAGCTTGTCCAGCTCTCGATAGTCTATACACATACGGAATGAATCATCCTTCTTTTTCACGAACAACACTGGTGCTCCACAGGGTGAAGAACTAGGTCGTATGAAACCTTTTTGTTAGATCTCCTTAAGTTGGTTAGACAGTTCTTTCATTTCCGTAGGTGCCAGACGATAAGGTGATTTTGCAATGGGCATAGCTCCAGGAATATGATCTATGCGAAACTTCACTTCGCGAGATGGGGGTAAACCCGATAAATCTTCTGGAAACACACCAGGGAATTCACGTACAACAGGAATGTCTTCGAGTCTTGGCTCATTCACCTTTATGGTCTTTAACTATTTCAGGTTTCCTTCAGGGCATTCTTCATGAACTTCCAAAATACTCCCGTTAGATAACAGGATTTAGACAATTTTTTCATAGCAAACTATCTTAGCTCTCAGATTCGACAACCAATCCATTCCTACTATCACGTCGAAACTACCATACCCAAAGGGAATCCAATCGATAATAAATGTATGACCTTCTAGTTCAAGTATACAACCTCGAATAATCTTATTAATTTCTACTTTAACGCCGCTAGCTATTTCAATCTCAACACCGAGGCTTATGACACTAGGTTTCATGTTAATCAATGGTAATAAGTTGGTAGATATAAATCTATAATCAGCACCAGAGTCAAACAAGACTATAGCAAAATGGTCATTTAGAGAGAATGTACCTGTCACAATTTTCAGATCTTATGGGGCTTCAACAACACCTAGGCCAAAAGCTCTACCTTGTGCTCGGTTCCTATTGTTTCCCGGGTTGGAGTTTCCTTCGATTGCTAGCACGGGGTTTAGGTGATTTCCTCCTGCGGTGGTGGCTCGGTTCATCCTTAGACAGTTCCTCCTAAAGTGGTTAGGATCTCCACACCCAAAGCAAGTTGGCCTTGGTCTTTCATTAACAGCTCTACCCGTGCGGTATCGGGTAAAGTGGCCCACTTGGTTACATCAACGACACACAGGGCAGTTACCAGAATGATGAAAGTTTCATTTTTCACACTTCGGATGTTGACCAGCATATTGGCGGTGTACTTGTCCTTGCTCCGGAGCGGTCAGAGCAAAGTTCCTTCCAGTTCTTTGTCTCTTGTTCCTATCATCCTTCCTCGGTTCCTGTTTTGATCATTCGACCTCCTTTTGTTTCCAGCATTTTCCTGTTTCTTAAAGATTCCATCCTTAATACCATCGGTGGTCAAACAGTTGGCCATGCTCACCGCACTCTGAATACTAGTGGGTTTAGATGAATTAACATGTGGCTTGATCTCGGGAGCCAGACCCCGAATGTAGCGATTGACATGCTGGTTCTATGGGGTAATCATGTGTGGCACGAGCGTTGCCAACTTGTGAAACCTAGCCGTATACCCATCAATATCTGATCCAATCATCTTGTGGTTCCAAAATTCTGATTCCAACTTCTGAACTTCATCATCAAGACAATATTCTTCCATCAGCAACTTTTTAAAATTTTCCCAAGGTTGGGCTATAGCAGCGGCCCGTCCTCGGGTTTGAACAAGGGTATTCCACCAAGTTAGGGCGCGGCCTTTAAGCATACTAGCCGCGAATTCGACTTGGCTCTCTGTGGGGCAGTTAGTGATATAGAGCACAGACTTAGTGCTTTCAAACCAAGTTAGTAAACCAATTGCACCTTCTAGGCCAAAACATTCCTTGGCACTAGAAGCCCTGAATGTTTCAATATTGCAGCTTGGTGCGGCCTCTCTTTGATTTGTTTGGTTTCCTCCGAGGGCTTGAACAAGTTGAGTTAGCAGATTTGGCAATGCAGTGTTAAGTTGTCGAGTTACTTCATCTGTTGTTTCGTTGGGAGGGTTGGTGTTGTTGGAAATGTTTCTGCGTGGTCTTCCCGCCATAATTCTACAGTTTAACACAAAAATTCACGTTATTAGAAACTTTGACAAAACGTACCTTCAAACAGTTTATGCATATTTTCAAAAATATAGATAAGGAATGAACATGTTTAGAAATTTTCAACTGGAATAATAGGTATTTTTTTACTAAAGTTTTATGGTATATACATTTAGGTGACCAGCAAGCTGTACATAAAACACACACATACACACACACACACACACACACACACACACACACACACACATATATATATATATATATATATATATATATATATATATATATATATATAAATGAGGGTTCAAAATTTTCTTAAATATATATTTGGTTGGTTGTTAATAAATCAAAAGTAAATTTTAAAAATGTAGGTTTAGTGAGCTATCCAAAAGTTTATCCTTTTATTCATTACATAAATAAGTAGTAAATAACCGGATAAAATTTTACAAGATAATTATGTCAAAAATTTAACTCGTACACAATGTATCAGAATATATCACACAAAATATATGATATCAACCGACTTGAAATAAAACATGAGACCGACACAACACAAAATCTTTCCCAAAAGATAATGATATCGATATCAGTCAAAATTTGACACTTGAGTTATGCAATCGATTCAAATAGTTCATTATATCATAATAGAAAAGAAACTACACAACTAGAAATCCAAAAAAGCATGAAATTAACCGTTCGGGTAAGCTACACTAGTACACCCTCATTGGTGTATCTGCCAACAACTAGAACAAAAGAATTTGGTAAGACAAGAACAAAACACACTCGCATTTCTGCTTTTAAACAAAATCTCTCTATAGTTGCGTTGCATCCAAGTCGTTTTAATATCCACATCAAATAAACTAAGCCTCACCCATCCTCTAGTGTATTCTTCAAAGGTCTTAAGCCAAATAGCAACTTGAATGTTAATTTCACAACTCATCAAACAAGAACTATCATGAACTTAAGTTAGAAGTTGGTAAAAAGCTTAATCTTTTTGAAAAATTGACTCAACTTTGAGGTCGCTTAGAAACAAATTCTTGAATCACTGAATATGGAGTCTGCGAACAAGAAAGTAACGCTTGTTTTTGCAGCCAAAACGCTTGGCTTAATAGTATAACGAAATAAGACAGAGGCGTGATCGGAATATAGGTCGACGTAATTTCTAATGGCGAAAGAACGAACGTCTCTACATGTCGTGCATACGTAGTTCGCCCGCCGCTTACCTCGTGCTCTGACTCAGAATCTATCGACGAGTCCACCTCAAGGTATTATGCAGGGTAAGGGTACGAAGAGTAGTTAAGTGTACGTCGTGACTTATTCGCGGAAACATCAACATGCGAAGACGATCTATGGGACATACTGTGACTGTAACGGTGTCCGTAATAACAATGTGCTTAGGGACAGTGTGACAACAGTAACCGACGTAAAAGCAAACTCAAAATATAAATTTTCAATCAAAATAAAGCATGATGTATTTAAGCGCAAATAGTGGACATCTAAAAGTATGCAGTGTACAGTGAACATAATCCCTAGTGTGCTTTTTAGTGACCAAAGTGGAAAGTCAGCTTTTTAACTCGTTTAAAATAATGACTATACCTAGTGTTGCATGATACTCCCTAAATTAGACATAGTTGATCAAGTTATGTCTAATTTAGGTCTAATGATGCAACCACTCGGACCAGTTGACTCATTTCATGTTCGATGTTTTTAGAAAAAGAAAATCATTTTGGTTATAGTTCAGATTTTCATTGTTGAAAAACTGGCCTTCTCTATAACCTTAGGCTCTGATTATCAATCTGTCACACCCACCAAGGCAGAACCGCGAGGTGTAACATATTAATAAACATCACATAAGATGATAGACAAAACACCATATATGAATTAAGGTAAAAAAAGATATCCGAATTACAACACTTCAAAGTACAAATTTAAAAGTACAAAAGTCAACATAGCTGTTTTTCTTCCGAACATGGATCACCCAAAAAGACAATAACTTGGAAGAAAGTAGACATCTTGAACAGGTACAAATGCAAACACACTAATTTTCCACTTTAGTAACGTCACCTGAAAAGCATGATAAAAAAGGGTCAACTATTGAAAATCGTTGGTGAGCTCACAGGATTATGTACACAAAATATTTTAAAAAGAGTAGATGTCCAATAATAGTAATCCAAACTGATATCAGTTGTCAAAAAGTAGAGAGTCCAAATATGATTTATGCTTCCAAAGAGAGAGTTCCCGTTACTCTAAGTAACGTAACACAAATCAATTTATATGTATGCTATAGTGTTTATGCAAGGCACTACTTAAATGTATTCAGCCTGCCAGTTCCAAATTATAACACAATGTGGGTAGGCATTACCCCCGATCCAAATCACCATGCCATGTGTCCTAGTATTATACACCTCGTTTATGGTGGGAGTGAGGAGGGGCTAATCTCCTAATTGCGCTATCCATAAGTACTAACATCTTATCCCGTTGAGGGGGATATAGTGAGCTAAAAGTAGTGGCGGGTTCCAAGCATACAACAACATACATATCAAGTTCATGTTCAACATGTTTCCAAAGTTCAACAAGTTGAACTCAAGTTCCATACGTTCAAAACAAATTCAAGTTCAAATATGCTCAAAAGTATGAGCGTAGAATTAAAATAAAACACATCATGCTTTCCACCCTAAAAAATTTGAAATCATGTAAAAGAGGGGCTGTGAGAACTCACCTTAAAAGTTAGAACGACAATAGGACTTCTCGGCAAACCACACTAAGTAGGCAACCCAAACGAATATTCAATCTTCTACTCGTAACCTAAGGCAAGTAAATATATCTAATTAGATCCTATATGATATGCTTGGACAATATTAAGGTTCATTTGTTATCCCTTGTGTTCACATTTGTTTCCAAAGTTACTTTTATCACAAAACGCAATTACAACAATTTGACCCAAATTTCCCAGCACTTTAAGTATTTATTTGACCAATTTAACTAAAGCTTCTAGTCAAGCTACTTCTCCAGGTCAAAATTCCATATTTTAGGGGTGTTCATGAATTTTTCCAAAATTTATTAAGGGCTTATACCTGACCATTTATACCTGACTCCAAAAATGGCAAAATCTGGACATATCAAAGTATTTTAATGATCAGAGGGTCTAAATCAAGGTTATGTGAGTTAGGCCAATGGGAAACTCTAAATAACCCTTAAAAGTGTCTCCCATATCAGTTTTAATGATAGATTCATCGTGATTTATGATTTATGGTCATTCTAGTACAAGGGTAGAAAAGAGATTTTCGGGGACATTTGACACCTTACACCATTTTGAGATTTTCACCAACCAAACCACCTCATATTTTTACAAAGCTTTCAGTTATGGAAGCTAGACTCAAATTAATTTATTTTAGGCTTTGGAATCATGTCAAAATGTTTATTTATCATCAACTTATGCTCCATTCAATATGACACAAAAATAATATAGGGGCTGTTTGAAAAATAACTTTGACTTAATCAAGTCAAACCAATAACCCAATCTGCAAAAACGACCCAATCAACTCCCACAATCATATTATACAAGTCTTAACATTATTTTAATCCAAAAATTTTAGTGTGTTCATGGATCAAAAGGTCTCTTTTACACAAAACATACAAGGTGTGTCATAACTTTTGAAAATCAAGGCTTTATGTCACTTCTCTTGCATAGATCTTGTAGCAAAAGTAAAAATGAATCAACAAAAGCTTTTCTACATTATACTCCCTCATTAAAGAGTGTTCTATCAAGAAAATATTTTACCCATAAAGGTATACAAAAGTATGCATAAACATGCAAGAAAAATCAAGAAAACCTCATTTTTGAAGAGTTTTGTTACAAGAGTCATACAAGTCATCTTGTACCATGATTTTTTACCTTTGTTCTTGCTCCTAAAATTTGAAAATGATGGTGTTATGAGGGTGTATGGGACACGGAAGCAGCAAGGAGATCCAAGGAGAAGAGTTTTTTTTGTTCTTGTTTCTAGATCTAAAAAAACTACTAGTGGTTTTTAAGATTATATAGGGAACATTAGTTAATGGTTTTCATATTGCATGTTCTCCCATTGGTTTATGGAGGGGGTTTGGTCAGCCACATAGAGAGGGGAGGAGGGTTTTTATGTATTTTTTGTTTATTACTTTGATAGTGTATGTATTATTTAAGAAGTGTAAGTTAATTTGCATAAATTGTGTCCAATCGGTAAATACGTAAAGTGTCGTAAAAATGTTACTTTTGAGATAGTTTATTATTTTGTTAAATTATGTTTTCCCCATGTGTTTTGGCATTGTTATAATGTTATTTGAGCATATCGTTGGTCGTTAGGACCGTTAACTAGGATCGTTAGGTCAAAGGTGTGATCGTATAACTAGGGTTCCTAGAAAAAAACAAGCGTTATATGCTAAAAATAGTATGACCACATAAGTGTGACTCCATAAATAATTAGAAGAGTCAATAGTCATATGTTTTCCTTCGGTTACTGACCTCGAAAATTGACGGATGTCACACATATCGTGTTGTCTGCTTTGAGACGCTCCGGTATTAAGAACGACTAGTGTAGCTGCGAAAACCTGTCAGGGGGATTCTTTGGAATTCTACCTGATCACAGGCAGTATTTATACTGATAAATGGGGAACCGTAGTTATTACAACCGTATTCAGCGAAAGTGAACAACGACTCTTTTGTCTGTTTATTACTAACGTAAACCTGTAGGTTTTCCCGACAGTAGCAGCTGTTAGCCAGAGACACGTCAGATTCTTAATCACATGCTCATACTCGACCGACACATCTAAAAACATCATGAAATCTCAAGTACATGTTTCAATGCTTTCGCTACTCTGACACTCAAATATCTTCCTTGAAGTGTTAAAGTGATCAAGATGAAGCATTCCAAGGGAGATCGTTCGATAGCTTTCAAGATAAAGAAAAGTGTGAGCATGTTGGTCTGAAGGTCACAAGTTCACAAAAAGGTAAAATATCATAAGATAATGATAAGAGATGATGTTTGGCTGATGATCTCAAGAAGCTCAAGATCACATACAAGTCAAGCTAAAGGAACAAGCTCAAGCCTAAAGTCTAAAGATCACTACATCAAATTCACAAGATAATGATCAAAGAATCAAGACTACGAGCAAGATTGAAGACATTCATAGAATGCTAAGCTTAGGTTTTTGTAATTTGGAGTGATCTCCCTTAGGGGGATATTATTAGGAATCTAAAAAAGGATCGGTCACTCCACATATTTACTAAATTAGCTTCTAGTCTATAATATGCAATAGTTAGGAAGCTAACCTGGCCGACTTATAGAAAGCCCAAGGAAAGCCTGGCCTAGCACATACCTTGTAAGTATTTAAACCCTCTCCACACATGGAGAGGGTGTTGATTGAATCATTTTTACACACACATTTAGTGTGTTTTTCATATGTGTTCTCTCTTTCACTCTTTCTCTCTAACTTTCTCTCTCTAGTTCTATATTTGTGTAAAAATAGGGAACCTAACAGGAACAACATGTTGGATTTTAATATCCATCAAAGAAGTGATCTCTGCATCGGTATTTTCATGAATTATACCAATAAGAGATACATTAGGAGAAATATTAAGAAATTAATTGCCAAAGTTAGACGAGACTGAGTGACTAGAGGTAGATTGAAGCAGATCGGGCTTGTGTTTATGTGTCACCGTGACAGGACCCACATCTTGTTCATTCTTGGCTTGGTTATCTCCTTTAAGCTCTTATTCCTTCTTTTCTTCTTCAGCCTTTTCAACATTTTCCTCTTCTTCTGCTTTATCAGCATTAGTCTTTGTTTCTGTTATTTCAACATCAACATTGTCAGAATTAGTTCTTTCATCATCAATTTCTTAAATATCAATGCTCTTATCATCTTCTTCATCCTTATCATCATCATTCATTGCATCATCCTCATCAGTGGAGAGCCAGTCGACCTTAGGTTCTTTAATGTTCTTCAAGAAGGTTTCATCATCTTTTGACCCCCATTCATCTTCATCATCAAAAGCAATTTTGCCATTTGACTCATCAGGAACCTCTGTTGATGTACCAGCTCCCTCACTTGAGTCTGTTGATTTGTCTTTTGGCTCATCGGGAGCCTCTGGTACGATACCAACTCATTTGTTTGAGCCTCCTGATTGGAATTATCTTTTGCTCTCGCATTTGCTGGCCTTGACTGCTTTCTGAGTGTCAATCTCTAGCTATGCTACATCAAATAGCATTTCAATGCCTTTCAGCTTCATTGATGATTCTGGATTTTGCTTCTTTGACACACTGGGAGTCTCTCTGATGACTACACCGGTTATCAAACGTTTATGAGTTTCATGAACTCGTCTTGCTTCTTCTTGTTCTTCAGTCTTTGACTTACTGATAGACTTTCCTAATTCAAGAGCAACATTAGGGTTATCAGAAATTATGTTTTCATCAGCAATAAAAGAATCCTTCTTCTTAGGAACATTTGTAGCCTAAGTTCCCTTTTTGGCTTTCTTGGGAATTGCTGCACTAGTTGAGAAGGCACGATAAGTCTGATAAGCCGTAGAATTCTTGATCGCATCATTAACCATTACATCTAGAATCATCTTACCATACACTTGACTATCTTTATTCTTGGCAACAAACTTCAGTCTTCACAGAACACTGTCATGCTTGATCGAATGCATGAACAATCTATTTCTCATGGAAATGGATTTATCTTTGGAGATGAAGTGTTGAATGATTGCCTTTGTGAACCTGGGATAGGGCATGTTTGCACGTCTTGCGGCACTGGTTTGTCTGTTGTCAATCTGGAATATAATGTCTTCCCAAATTAACTCAACAAAGTCTACATTCTTCTTATAGTACATACCCTACAGGATTTAAGCTCTAGAAAGTCGAAGCTGGTCAAGAATTATAGTTTTCCCAGAAAGACATATGTTGATGATAGAAGCGAAGGTTCTCCATGGTTGATACATGTGATTAATAAAAAACTTAATAATAGATTCCAGATCTCCTTTGTAACCAATTTCTTTGATGAATGTGACAATTTCTTCATTAGAAGGTGGTTCAACAAACTTGTGTTTAAGAAGTCTAGGGCAAATCTGGAGAATTTCATGAAAGACTTCTACACCAATTCTAAACTTCTTATTATCAAGCTTGAACCGGTAAGATGAGGAGTCCTTGATCTTAGAAAGGGTAAACCAGAACTAATGCATGTAGATCTCAAGGACATCAACAGTGATTAAGAAGGAATTGTAGCAAGGAGAGAGTGCAAGAGTGTCTAGAACAACTTAATAAGTGGCTTCTTTCTGAGTCTTTGTTGGGTCAATCCTCATGTTTCACTTGCCAATCGCGACACGATCCTTAGGTTCAACCAAGGCATCGTCAAGGGCAACTTGTTGATCAATGATTGGATTCATGATTATGCTAAAAATAGCCCAATACAGTTTATATACACGCAAATATATATATATATATATATATATATATATATATATATATATATATATATATATATATATATATATATATATATATCACTGATTAGACATTTTTTTATCATGTTGTTGTAATGGATTAAGATGCAAGTTTAATAAATGAATCAAGAGATTACACATAGCTTAACATAAACAAAATTGAAAAAGTCAACTTAGAAAGTCAACAATCTAAATATTGGTCAACCAAAGTCATATAATCAATCGAGGTTAAAATTAGCCAAAGTCAAGCAAGAAACTAGCAACCGATGATCAAACTAAGTAAAACACAAAATCATGCAAAAATCGCCTAGACCAAGTCAGTGTGCATACATCGGTTAAACATAAATCGTGTGTATAAATCGGCGTGGCTAACTGTGCATAAATCGGCTAGGCAAAGTATTTTTAATAAATCGGTTAGGCAAAGTATTTTGCATAAATCGGTTAGGCAAAGACAGTGTGCATATTTTCTCTAAGCTAAACTATGTACATATTTCGACTAAGTTTAATTTTGAGAATATTTTGGCTAGGCAAAAACACTTTGTTTATTTCGGCTAAGCCAAAATGCATATATCGGTTAGCATAACACTTGTACATATTTTGGTTAAGCCAAAATGATTACATATTTCGCCTAACAAGATCTTAATCGCCTTCTAGAATTCTAGCATGTTAATCGAATCACTTAAGCACACATATGAATTCTAGCATCCAAGAACACTTTTAGAGTAGTTTTAACAAAAAACTTGAGTATCAAACACATCACATTTAAGGGGCTTCGACCATATGAACACGATTTAAGTCTTAAACCAAAAATAGATTTTAATAGGTTTAATGCACACTATAACACACACAGGGGAAATATTTAACACTTTTAAACACAAATGCAATAACTTTCACACAGCCTACTTGATTCGCATATAAATTCGACCAAAGAATCACCAAGAACACATTCGTATGATACCCACACTCAAAACTGTTGTAGTCGAGTGTTTGTTAACCCCAAACAAATAAAACCCCCATGGTTAATTAGGTTTTAACACACTTTAATTTTTGAAGAACCCTAATTCAAATATTAGGGTTTTTGAGCAATTAAAAGCAAATTAAACCAAATCCTTTATCAGAAACGGTGTTGGGTATGTTTTCAACCTTATATGGTGATTACCTTTGAAATTAAAACATGTTTTTGATTCGTTCTTGAGTTGGCCGAAATATGTGAGTGGTGAGAGAGTTTGAAAATTTGTTATAAGTTTTTGTGTGTATAAATCGGTCCGCTTGGTGGTTTTGTTAAACAAGTTTCAGTTTTTGACAGTTTTGGTCCTCGTGGTTTAAAACTTCTTGCATTTTCCTTTTAAACTTTTCCTAACTATAAACAACTTGGGTAAATTACACCTTAAGTCCCTCTGGTTTCTATGAAAAAATCTAAGGTCCATATTTTGCATTCAAGTCCCTAAAAATCTACACAAATAAGATTTAAAGCCCAATTGAGATAAAATAAATTAACTCCCTTTTAAATATTGATCCGTTATTTTACAACAACCTGCTCTGTTTATTTCTTGATTTTCCTTTTCATTTAAAAGAAGATTATTTGATGACACTTTTTCCCCCTCAAATAATGACCCGTTTTCTATTAAAAGAGTTGTAGTCATTGTTTGAGAGTTCAACTTGTCATTGAAAATCATTTTCCGATGAAGAATTGATAGATTTGTTTTAAATTCAACACCACCAAAAATAAGATTTCTCTTATTTTGAAAAAATAAATGCACTGACACGTACACTTATTTTTTAGAAAGCCCGGATTGTGTAGCAAAGTATACACAAGCCTTTGCATGATCATAAAGCAGATCATGCCCGAGAAACTGAATTCCCGTTAAGAGGTCAATTTTTCTTTTTAACGAAATACTTGCCTTTAAGATAAAGACCAGGTTGCAGTCTGAAATAACTGCAAGCCAATGACATGTTTTGAAAACATTTAGAACTTCTGCTCGAACTTTATTTATAGCTCCGTGCCATTATTAAATGACATTTCTAAGGCCGTAAATATTATCGATTCCAGAAGACATGTCATGAACAACATATTTTTAGATTTTTTGATTTTATATTTTTCTATTTGATTGTCTGGTTTTATATTTTTCTATTTTTTTTTTGTAAAATTTTATAAAAAATGAAAAATCTTTTGAGTTTTTCTGGTTTTCTGTATTTACATAGGATACAAGAAGATGTGCCACCATCACTCTTTTTCTTATTTTGCCTGTCTTTTCAGCGTTTTAAAAGACATACTTCTCATTCCAAGCTTGTTGATAAGAAATTCATGTCTTTCTTGTCCCAATGCCTTGGTAAAGATATCTGCCAACTGATATTTTGTTCTGACGAAGTATAGCTCAACCACACCATTTTCCACTTGCTCTTTGATTAAATGGTATCTGATGTCAATATGCTTGGATCTGGAGTGTTGGACGTTGTTACAACATAAAGCAATAACACTCTTCTAATCACAATACAGAGGTATTTTGTTGAATCCAAGGCCATAGTTTGTCAGTTGTGATCTCATACAAAGAATTTGAGCACAACATCCGGATAAGGCTAAGTATTGAGCTTATGTACTAGATATGGCTGTGCTTTTCTATTTCTTAGACGACCAACTGAGTAATCTGTCACCCAATAGCTACATACTGCCAGATGTACTTCTTCTCTTATCTTGGAAACCAGCATGATCAACATCTGCAAAGCTGTTAGTGCTATATAGGAATCCTTCAAATACCACAGACCCATGTTAATGGTTCCTCTTAGGTATTATAAGATTCGATTAACTGCATGTAAGTGCTTTTCGATAGGCTTAGCCTGATACCAGGCACACATGCAAACATCAAATATAAGGCCCGGTCTACTGGATGTCAGATACATAAAGGAGCCAATCATTCCACAATAACGTGTAGGATCAACTTCTTTCCGGAATTTCAGGTGCATCTTTGTTGTTTAAAGGTTTGTTATTCAGAAAACTTTATTTTTGATGTTGTAATTTAAGTTCAAGATTAGCACTACGATTTTCAAGTCGCGAACATCTAAGTATAACTTCATCAAAAAATTTCTTTTCAACCATGTGTTCCTTTTTGGCAAGCTCAGCCTTAAGCACTAGATTCTCATTGTATTCATGAATAAAACTTTGTTGAATTTCACAAAAATTATTACATGAAGCTAGAGAATTTACACAAATGTGAACTATATCTTGAGATAAGAGATGTTTAAATAATTGATCATTTTCCTGCTCCAATCTCTTAATTTTAAGATTATCATTCACAAGACATTTATTATTTGCAGGTAACACATTGACATGTCAGAATCAACATGCATTACAATATTCATAACATCTCGACAGATAATATGGTCCAAGAGTCGATCATTAACAATAGAAAGTTCTTTTTTTTAATATCAAACTTTTTTGTCTACAGAACACTGTTCAACAGCAGCTTCCATTTGGTTAAACATCATTTTCACTTCATTAAGTTCACTGTGAAGACCATTATCACAATCTTTAAATGACGCTCGTAAAGAATTTATAAATGGAATGACTTCTTCTAAGAAAACTTTTTTGGTGTGTTCGAAACCCCATGACCCCTCAGTTATTGCATCAGGTGTGGTTCTTACTTTCACCACCTTGTCAAATCTGGCAAGGTGATTTTTAGTTTTTGAAAACTTGTATTTACCAAACTTACCTTTGGAAGTTTTTTAGGAACCTCTATTTCAACTGGTGTTTGTGTAACATTAAGTTGTTCAGAATTAGGGTTTGAAAGCGGTAACTAGAAAGCTTGTTCTGCAGACAATTGCATTGGTGGAATAAAACATTTTCCAAAATCTTCAGACAATTTATTCAACTCGGAATAATTAATTAGAGAAATATTAATTTTCTTTTCTTTTGAAATTGGATAATTTTGTTTTTCAAGCATTTTTTATCGACTCTTTTCCTCTAAAATCAAAGTTTCTTCTTCATCAACCACAAAAATCACATCATGTTTCTTAAATATCACAATACCATCATACAACGTTGGCTTAATCCGCTGAGCTTTCTTAAGATAATACGGATTTTAACACTACAAGAAAAAAGGGTTTTTTAGGACACCGGTTAGAGAGTGAGGTATGGTAACGAAGGGAGCTCGCCATTTCCACATGGCATACTCTCTCTCTCTTCCTCACTTGCTAGCAACCCCACCACCCCACCTCTTCACTTCACATTTTTTTGGTATCTCGTCACTTGGGTGGCGAGGTAAAGTAAAAAAAATTCTTTTTATTATTATTATATTTTATAATGTATGTGTTTGTATGTGAGTGGTGAGGCCCAAATAAAGAGGTATGTGTGTGTTATGAGTGAAGGGATATTTTTGAGTAAGAGTGAGATGCTGATATGGCAGGCTGTGGGGCCCGTTTCGTTTTGTGGCTTAAGCCACCATACCCCTTACTCTTAGTGTCTTATAAAATTAGTTTATAGAACCTTTAACTTAATAGGACCAAAATAAAAGTGCCGTCTATAAAAGGGTTGTAATAGATGTTTAGGACACTTATAAGAGCCCTAATAAACACCAACATTATAATAAAACTAATTCTTTAGTCCTCTAAAATTGTTTTATATGACCAAAATAGTGTCTTAATATACCACATATTAGGATACTTTATAATGTTCTAATATATGCTTATCCTCTATTGAGTTTCAGGACACATTCATAGGTCCTAAAAAATATTTTTATAGGACGAGATCGTAGTACAAGAACTTGTATATGAATACCATAAAAAGGGTCCTAATATAAAAGTGTATTGTTAGGACCATATTTTGTGTTCTAAAATGAATGTAACATCTGATAAAATAGTACCTAATGTCCCATAAACATGTTTAGTTGGTATCTCATTTGTGTTCTGATAAGTGATATACATACAATTTCCTTTATAAGTGACAGATTTAACATTAAAAAGTGTCATAATAAGTTTCTTATGACAGTTTTCAAGTCTAATAACACATTTTCGTTCGATTATGATAATTAAAAAACATCACTAGCGACCAGTTTGGTCATGCTAAAGGACGTGTCTTTCATTGGTATTTTAATACATTTTAAGGCACACATACATAGTTCTCTCTAATATTAGACACATAATAAGAAACATTGTATTTGACATTGACAGTCAAATTTAAGACATTCAGAACATATAACTATAATCCATAAAAGTCCGATGACGAAAGACAAATGAGGCTCGAAGGCTAACCATTAAAAAATGTAACGCTATTCTTGAACAACTTGTCCATGTTTAGAATATCAGCTCGTAAAACATGGAATGAAAATCTTACAATTCATGGTTTACCAGCTAATATTCTAAACACAGATAAGTTGGTCAATAGCTTAAGAAACTATGATCACGCATATATTATAAGGAACCAAAATCATTGTCATTATGGAAGAGAATAATAGCCTTATTTGTTCTGGTAAATACGAAGCATTGCTTTGTCCAAATTGCCTTCCGAATCTACACCACTCGCTGTAAAAGTTATGTGATCGTGTCGCCAAGACGAAACATGTTTGTCGTTGTTGTAAACAGCTCTACTATAGCGCACCAATCCGTGGACCATCCAAAGCGGACCTTGGGCAAGCAGCTTTACCATTTTTATGCGTTATATTTTTTTAATGACAAAATGAAGACTAAACATGTTACCGAATCATCAATGCGAAAGTTAGATTTAAAAACACATTGTATAAATTATAAAAAAATTGTACCACCTCCCACCAACCGCTCATGATGTAATGTGTCTCCATTATTGACATAATATGTACATGTGATTTCGGAGGGTAAAAGTCGAAAAATACCAACGAAGTTTCCAAAATGTTCCGACATTACCAACGAACTAAATTTTGTCCTACCTTCACCAACGAACTTGTAAGTTATGTGTTAATATCACCAATATGACCGGGTAAAATATCCACGTCATTAATTTTTTAATTTTTTTATTCCACGTCACCTTTTATCATTTCTTCTCCATAAGATCTTTTTCTTACATCTCTTTAAACATCTCTTTATTTCTTTTTCTCTTAAATGGAACGAGCTTCTTCCGGTCATAGTTCCGACTAAAAATGTTTAATTTCTTGAAAAAATATCAATTAGAGAATTATACGTACTCAACCCCAGATGGTACACTTCTAAGTTATATTCATCGTGATTGCAAAGTAACAACCGCTGTTCCTACAAAAGCAGCTTGTCTCATAAGACTTCTATAATGCAGTATACGCCTTTTTGAACTTGGCGTATATCCCTGTTGTCGTATGTCTTCATACAAAGCCCAGATTGTCCTAGGCCTTCTATTAATAAGCCAGTATACACCTTTGAAGTTGTTTCTCACAGCTACATTCGACACAACTGTTACAGCCATCACCTTGGGTTTTAATCACTTTATGTGTGAAACGGGCTGGATTGGTGTGGGTTGGGGTTTTTTGGTTTCATTGGGATTTGATGATGATGAAGTGATAATGGATCTTATGGCGGTGTTGTGGTGTTGCGTGTAGGTAGGTTTGAGGTGGTGATGGTTATAGGGGGTGGTGTTACAGTGGCAGTATGGGTTGTGGGGGTGAAAGTGGTGGTTGGATAAACCTTAAAGTGACTTTGACTTTTTTGGTGGAAGTGGGATAAGTATTTAATTAATATTAAATCAAATTGGTGCCAGGCTAGGAAGGGTAACTGAACACTATTGTTTGTCGGTTAGAATTTTAGTTATGGGTGATGATATAAGAACAATATTTGAAAGTTCGTTGGTGTAGGTAGGACGAAATTTAGTTCGTTGGTAATGTCGGGACATTTTGGAAACTTCGTTGGTATTTTTCGACTTTTACCCAATTTCGGAACTAAGTTTGGCGAAAACCTTGAACCATGCCGTCCACATGATTCCCACAGTAACAGCATCAATGAGAATTTGAAAAAATTAATTCATACGTAAAAGTGTATACTCCATGAAACTTAATAAAACATAAACACATCCATAAAAACATGTTTTTCTTTTGCTAAACCCAAATCAAACACACTTTATAGCACTTATGATTATAGCACTTTGAAGTACAACCTTAAACGATCTGACACAAACTTGAAACGACACAGTTTTCGCAAAACCAAATCCAAACACACTGAAACCACTTGTTGTTTTATTACTTTCACACATAGCTGAAGCCATAAATAGTCAAGCACAAACCTAAAACTATAGTATTATCACGTAAGTATGCAAAATGAAGAGATTCATTTTCAACTATCCTTGTTAATAGCCTTCGACTCATTCATAAACTCTCCTTGAACCGTTCTTCCAAAAACATCAGATACACACTAAAATAAGCTTGGACTAAATGTTTATGAGTACCATAACAATCTCGACTTGTGATGTTTCTCCTCGGTCGATTTGCTTGTCGTGTATTTTTAATAAGCGACAACGCTCTACTAGAAATAATTCATGTCCCGACTATTAACTTCTTCGTCTTCCATTACGTCTGTAAAAATTATTGTTTCGAAATTGATATCAATAATAAGACTCAAACAACAAAGGTCCTATAATTTAACATAATAGGACCTAGATACATATGGTCCTATTAGGTTCCAACATAATAAGACGACAACATATAGAGGTCCAATAACTTAAGGTAACGAGGCTCCTATATCAACTGTCCTATTATCTTATATTATTATAAGACCCCACAAATAAAGGTCCTATAAACTTTATATGATAGGACGCACATGTCGAGCGTCATATTAGATTGAATGATAATAAAACTGTAATAAATAAGTGTCTTATAAAGCCTAGTTAATAGTACTTATACATTAAGTGTCCTATATGTTGCATCATAATGGGACTCGAAACTCAAGTGGTCATATTAGAAGTATTTTTAGGACGTCTTAGGAAAAGCGTCCAATGTAAGGGTCCTATAAACCATATTTTCTTGTAGTGTGATAACCAATAGCTTGTTTGTGAGTGTCATCATAAAAAACTTATGGTTCCGTTAGCATGTGCACTGTTTGCGCAGATTGACCCACTTTATAGACAATATTATCCAGTTCCTTTATTTTATTTTTGAAATCAATTTCTTTGTCTATATATTTATTTTCTTTTTCTTTGGATTTCTTTTTGAAAACATTAAATGTTTTCAATAACGATTCCTTTTTCTTGACTTGTTTAGAAAGAGTCTGTTTAAGTGAGTCAATTTCTTGTTTAAGTGCATTCCTATTTCGAATCATGTCATCCATTTGTGAATCAATAAATTTTGCACGACTGCTCAAATCAATATTAAGTCTTTGTTTAAAGGTTTTGACTCGTTCCTTATATCTTTCAAGCTCAACGGTTAAGGATTCATTAATAGTTTTGGTTTCCTGATTAACCTTATCCCAATTAGTTACATGATTATACATTTGTTCAGACATCTGTCCAAACATATATATTATCATAGAATCTTGTTGTGCAGAAAAGTTAGTATCTTGAACAATCACATTATATGTTTCTTGGAGATATTGAGAATAAGGAATTATATTACTATCACTTGTTATCTCATTATCTGGATAACCAACAGTAGGTGTTTGTTCAAAATACTACATCTCTTGCACACTTAGATTAGACATATCATTTTGATTAATATCAGAATGTGGTACCTCAAAGAGGATGTCTGAATCGTAACTAGAGAGATTGGCCATTAGAACCGCTTTTGCAGAAGAGATATCATCACAATCCGAGTCATAAGCATCTAGATCATCAGTCTAGAAAGCAGCATTCTGTAGGATTGTTATCTGAATGTCTTGACCATTTGGAATTCCTGGATCTGCTAAAAATGCCAAATGTTCCTCATCTAATTCCTAACCAAATTCATGTGCCTGAACCATCAACATCTTTTCTTTGAACCATGCAGAATTCCTTGGCCTCTTAGGCTGGGTGCACTGCCTTGCCATATGCCCTTCACCCTGACAATTGTAACACATAACAACCCTTGCTTGACCTGCAACATTATTTCCCCTAGAGCCTATAGCATTTCTCTTAGTTCCTATACCAGCAAAACTCTGACCTTGTCTCCCTTGAACTTGTTGAACAGTGACCCTGCCATCTTGAATGGTAGCTTGGTTTCTTGGATTGGAAGATGTTCTAAGTTAGTTGTTGGTTGAAGGAAAATATGATGCCATCATAGTTGACAGAAATGCCATTGCTTTGTTAAGACAAGCAATTGGATCATCTCCTGATAGAAATGATGAAACAGCAAGTCTTGAGTCTAGTTTGGGAAACTCAGCTTGTAGTTATTGTGAAATTGGAGGGGTATGATATGCATTGTGAGGAATTGATGATGGTGAATGATTTAGTTGGGTCTGGAATGGATGTTGATATTGTTGTGGATGATGAGGTGCTGCATAAGTTGATAAGTATGGTTGAGAAGAATGAGCTTGTTAAGGAATTAATGATAGTTGTTGTGGATATTGAGCAGAATTTGACTAAGTTTGATAGTTAGAAACCAATGCAAGAGGATCCAAATATCTTTCACGTAGCATTCATGCTACATTTGCATGTCCCTCATGTTGACTCAGATATGCATACAACTGATCAAAGTTGGTATTATACATGTTCTTTGCTAACTTGATATTAGTTACAAACTTGCTCCATTCTGGTTGAAGAGCGTTCAGAAACTTTTTATTCACTTGAACTTGCTGCATTGTCAAGCCAATGGTGTGCATATCATTAATAAGTTGAGCAAAGCGCAAGTAATACTCATAAAGTTATTCACCCTAGACTGAAGTAAACTTGTCAAACTCATTGTACTGTTTACATTCACGTTCTTGATATGACAATTCAGTGCCTTGCATGAGTAACTTGACTCTATCCTAAATATCTTTAGCTGCCTTACAATGGTTGACAATGGAATACACATCTGGTGAGAGACCTTGAAGAACAATATTAGTTGCTTGAAAATCACAGTCATCTTGAAGCTTTTCTTGTTCAGTGAGTTCTGCATATTTCTTCTCTCGAATTTTTCCATCTTCTTCAATATTTGGATAGACAAGAGGTCCTTTTTCAATATATTCAAGCATCATTCTATCATTTTTCTTTCCTTTGATGTGTACCAACATACGACTCTACCATGAGTTATACATTGTCTTGTCAAGCATAAGAGGACGGTTCTCAGCACCGGCAACTATCATGTGTTCACCTAAGGTAGTAATTTTCAATTGATTGTGAAATGTGAAAAGATAAGATCTTGATCATTTAGTGATTAGAGGTTATTGTGTTAAAGTGTTGTTTATTGAAAGTGATTGAGAATACGTATTGCACGGGATTTTACAAAACTTGATTAAACCGAGAAAATAATTATATATTTTGCGGGATTTTACAAATCAAACAAGAAACCATGAAATAAGAATCCTTATATAAGAAACAATGTATAAATCAGCTGGTTATGGAATGTGTATAAATCGGCTAGTTAAGTGCATAAATCGGCTGATTTTGAGATGTGTATAAATCGGCTAATCTTGAAGTATGTATAAATCGGCTAATACTAAAATGTATAAATCGGCTAAGCTGAAATGTATATATCGGCTAATGCTGAAATGTATAAATTGGCTAATGCTGAAATGTATAAATCGGCTAATGCTGAAATGTATAAATCGGCTAAGCTGAAATGTATATATCAGCTAATGCTGAAATGTATAAATCGGCTAAGCTAAAATGTATATATCGGCTAAGCTAAATTTTATATATCGACTAATGCTGAAATGTATAAATCGGCTAATGCTGAAATGTATAAATCGGCTAAGCTGAAATGTATATATCGGTTAAATCACATAACATAAATCAGCCGATTAAAAAACATAAACCGGCTCTTTCATAAAATCCGGAAAACCAACTTTTCAAATCACTTAAAACACACTTTTTGACGTTTTCCTTGATTTCTTTTGTACAACTTAGTATTACTAAGCTACTAGAACCTTAAAAACACAAACTTGATGAATTTTAACACACACAAATATGTTCTTTTTGGTTCGAGCATAAGCAACCAAACGCACCCTTTTTGATCAAGAAAACGCACACAAAACCCTCTAAATCACCCCATGGAGACTGATACCAATTGTAAAATACTAGTTATCTAATCACACACACAATACAAGTAAGAAATCTTAGAGAGGGAAAGATCATTGGACACTTCTAGAGAGAGAAACAAAAGAGAGTATGTGATATTATGAAATGAGCCAACACCCTCTCAAAGGTATGGAAAGGGTATTTATAAGAGTTACATGGCCATTCACCCATGGGCTTTCCATGGGCTTGGCCCAGTTAGCTTACATAAGTTCCAAATATTATCTAAGACTTAAGAGATACATATTTAGGAGTGACCGAGACTTTTCTCGATTTCTAACAACATAAGTAACAATCAACATCCATGCTTAAAAAAGTCTTTTTACATCAATAACTAAAACCTACCCTATGACACCCCGTGAAATTCTGATCAATATTTTAGCTGTTTCCGTCTAATATTTTGAATTTTATAAGTTCCACGTAATTTTTACGAGTAACCGGGAATTTATCCCGCGATTTTCTGAGAATCGTTACCGGAAGCATTCCGGGTTACTAATCGATGTAGTCTTTTAACTATCGTCACATTTTTATGTTTCATGTTAATGTTTAAAATTTCAGAATTTTACGTTAAGTCGTTGATTGTCACACCCCTCCTAGGCGGAAACGTGAGGCGTAAACAAGAATGGATATCATCACAACACATGGTGTCTATATAGAGAATACTAAAATGAAAACTAAAGTAAAGAAAAGACACAAAGTGTCATAACAATACCCAAAACCTAACGATGTCTTTATTAATGAGAAAGAGGTCTCGTCAATAAATGACATGCAAAACATAATCCAAACAATTCATGCAAACGCATTTATTTAAACAGAAAGCATAAATAAACTCCAAGCATCCTACGGTCTCTTCTAGCCACTTCGCTTTATCTTAGTGTTAGGTCACATGAATCTTGAATCAATCATATCAACACGTAAGATTAGAGAAAATAAGTGCAAGTGAAGGGAAAATTCAAATATTATTATGGAGGGAAAATTAAGAGTTGGTTACAAGATCATTACCCTCTAATAAAGATTAGAGGGCTATTTATAGGCAAAGGAAGGGAGGCTTCCCTTCCTTATTTTCTAATCTTGACAATACTAGTCCCTAGACTTTGGATATTATGCTATTTCTTACTTAAAGCATAATAAACCTTATTACAAGCTATATTAAACTAATCAAAATAAAGTCTAATATCAAAATATAATACAACCACATAATTGACACTTTTCATAAACCTAACAATCTACCCCTAAGGGTCGATTATTTTGGGCGTTCCCTCCTTGGTCCAAGTGTCTTCCATTCACATACATCTCCCATCCTCTCATTTGATCTCGATAATTCAATCGAACTTCAATCTCTTCTTCAAACAACTTAAGAAATTCCACTTCATCATTTGTGAGTTCTTTTTGCACATAGCCATACTTGACATCATTATAATAACTCTTTAGACCTTCAAGCGTTCTTCTCAGGGTTGCATCACAAAACTTGTGTATCTCTAAAGGTCTCATCACCCTTTTCTCTTTCTTGTTATTAGTGTAAATGATTCTATGTACAGGCTCATAGACAATAGAAAACACATCATATTCTTCAATTCCTGGGAATGTAATTGTTGGTGCAGTGAGATTGATCTTCTATTGATAGCTTTCGATTCCAAGTTGAAAATCGTGCACTCTTTCCCATATCATTGAGCTCCTGATGAACACTGATAGAGACCATAGCAATCCTGTATTAGCATAATCAGGTACCTTGTAATTCATGATCAGCAATACATTCCCTCAATGTCATTCTTATTGAGGTTCTTGTAGTCTGGCTCAGTGATTGACACTATGCAACCATTTGCTCTCTTACCAAATCTCTGTGATAAACTTATGTTCAAGAAATTCCCCATAATGTCTTGATGACTTAACGATCTTAGATTTGAATAATCTCTTCCTTCGTCTCCTAAGATTTTTTCTGTCTCCTTAATGTAGAAGATCTCTTGCCATGAGGATTCGTCTAGTATTTCAACCACATATCTTGCATAATGATTAAACTATCTTTATACACTTATAACCCATCTCGAAGGCCGATCTTCAATACATCACAATAAAAGACAATTACTGGAAATTATGAAGTGACAAAACAATCTTTTCAGTCCCTGAAATTCCTATCATTAAGTACAAAAGGTCTTGATTGTATCAAAGATAGTGCTGGAGCTACAGTATCTCATTGACAGCTTTGAACTAATGGTAGTGATCATTCGTGGATGGTGGAGATAAAAAATTTCCTTTCAACTTTCCCAACATGCACTTTGCAAGAAATTCTTCATTTGATCAATGTGATACTGATGTGTCATACTCTGAAGTACATACTTTGTCTCGCATCGTCATCCGCCATCTTATTCAACTTAGCTTTATCAATTGTCAAAGATATCTCTTTCATGATGTCTTGTGATACTTGCTTAGTTGGAATCTCATCATCATCAGAAGCATAAGAGTCAGTCCATAAATCAAATTCATCATCTTGTTCTTGATTACCTGAAGTAGAAGGACTTGGTTCCTCTACATTATCTTGTCCAAATGATGACTCTCCAGATACATATGCTTCATACTCCGATGTCTTCTGCCTTTTTGCACTATTCTCCCCTCAGGATGATCAACATCATGAGGATCGTCTTGATCTCTTGTGTAAACAGCAGAAGGTCTACAAGGAGTTTGTTGTACCTGAGTCTGCTCAAACTTCATTCGGAGAGCTAACCGATTGCTGTACCTGAGTTTGTTGTACCAGATTGCTATGTCTTGTTGTTGTAACCGAGGATTAGCCTTCATAGCAAGGTACAATTGATGTTGTTGTTCTTGAACAGAGGATGATTGAACTTGTACCGGATGAACATGAAGAATATGACCCGACATATAACTGCGTACAGATGCATCAACTAAAGAAGGAATAGCATGGTCATTTGCATTCTGAATCTGTGATTATATATGTTCCTGCATATGCCCACGTTCGTTCAAGATAGCTTTAGAGATTAACCTTTTCGTCTCTTCTGTAGTCGTTTTCCTTTCCAGAATCAATCCTTTCGCAAGATACACAGGAACTTGATCTCGAACTTGTGCAGGAACTTCCTTCTTAACTTGATCCGTTACTTTCTCTTTCACCAACGAAGGTAGTGTTTCCATCATGACATCATGAAGATTATCAGCAAGTTGATCACTTGATGTCCGTGGCATGAACCTTTTCTTGAGATGTGCAAAGAAGTAACCATATCATCCCTGTAATTCATGAAAGAAAGTCTTGTATCATTTGAATCGATTTGGTTTTGCCTTGATTAATGAAAACCTTATTACAAGCTATATTAAACTAATCAAAATAAAGTCTAATATCAAGATGTTATTGATAAGGAAGGACAACATCAGATGCCAGAAGATGAACAAGTCTTGCAAGATGAACTTGAAATGATGGTTACTTAAGAATTGGTTGCTAAAGCTATGGATGATGTTTCAAGACAAGCCTTTGAAGAAGAAAAGAGGAGAATTGCATCTCAAAAGAAGGCAGCTCAAGCTACAAGTACTAACCAACTTAGTACTGATAGGTCTAACACACCATATGTTAGTGCTGCTAGTACTCCTATAGGTGCAAATGCTGGTGAATCATCATTTATCTATCTTGGAGGCAAAATACCTATTGATGCATCTACTCTCCCTAATGCTGATTTACCCATTGATCCAAATATGCCTGACTTGTAAGATGCTTCTGATACTCTCCCAAATGATGGAATATTCAATAGAGCTTATGATGATGATGAAGATGTGGGTGCAGTGGTTGATTTCAATAACATGGATAACATCATTGCTGTCAGTCCTATTCTCACACTCAGAATTCATAAGGATCATCTAAAAGGACAAATTCTAGGAGATCCTACATTAGCAGTTCAAACAAGAGGGAAGATTCAAAAGGCTTTTTCAGCACAACAAGCCTTGGTAAGTTATATTCACAGACAGAACAGAACAAATCACAAGGATCATCAGAACTGTTTGTTTGCATGTTTTCTCTCTCAAGAAGAACCCAAGACTATCTCACAAGCCTTATAAGATGAAAGTTGGGTTGAAGCAATGCAAGAGGAATTGCTTGAGTTCAAACCATAGAAGGTTTGGGTACTTGTTGATTTGCCATATGGGAAAAAGGTAATTGGCACAAAGTGGGTCTTCAGGAATAAGAGGGATGAGAGAAGTATTGTTATGAAAAACAAAGCACGGCTTGTAGCACAAGGGTTTAGATAGGAGGAAGGTATAGATTATGATGAGGTTTTTGCACCTGTTACAAGAATTGAGGCAATTAGGTTATTTTTAGCCTTTGCATCATACTTGGGATTTACTGTCTACCAAATAGATGTTAAAAGGGCATTTCTCTATGGCACTATTGAAGAAGAGGTGTATGTTCATCAACCTCCAGGCTTTGTTGATCCTTTTTATCCAAACAAAGTCTATAAAGTGATCAAAGCTCTTTATGGTGTACATCAAGCTCCTAGAGCTTGGTATGAGACACTTTCTTCTTTTCTGATGGAAAATGGTTTCAGAAGAGGTACCATAGACAAAACATTGTTTATCAAGAAGAAAAAGAGTGACATTATGTTAGTCCAAGTGTATGTGGATGACATTATTTTTGGTTCTACAAAGAAGTCTATGTGTACAGAGTTTGAAGAATGTATGCACAAAAGATTCCAGATGAGTTCCATGGGTGAACTCACATTCTTTTTGGGACTTCAAGTGAAGCAACAATCTGATGGAATCTTTATTAGTCAGGATAAGTATGTACCTGACATCTTAAAGAAGTTTGATTTTTTATCCATCAGAACAGCTACTACTCCTATTGAGTCTAATAAGCCTCTGGTCAAGGATGAAGATGGTGTAGATGTAGATGTACATGTCTACAGGTCTATGATTGGCTCTCTAATGTATTTGACTGCATCAAGGCCAGACATCATGTTTGCTGTTTGTGCCTGTGCTAGATTTCAAGTCACTCCAAAAGCTTCACACTTAAATGCAGTAAAAAGGATTTTTAGGTACTTCAAACATCAACCCAAATTAGGTTTATGGTATCCTAGGGATTCACCTTTTGAACTTGAAGCTTACTCAGACAGTGATTATGGAGGAGCCAGCCTTGACAGAAAATCAACAACAGGTGGATGTCAATTTCTTGGAAGAAGATTGATATCTTGGCAATGCAAGAAGCAGACTATTGTGGCAAATTCTACTACTGAGGCAGAATATGTTGCAGCTGCTAACTGTTGTGGGCAAGTATTATGGATACAGAATCAGATGATGGATTATGGTTTCAATTTCATGAACACCAAAATCCATATTGATAATGAGAGCACTATAAGTGTTATCAAGAATCCTGTTGCTCATTCAAGGACCAAGCATATTGAGATTCGATTCCATTTTATAAGAGATTGTTATGAGAAGAGACTAATAGAGGTTATCAAGATTCACACTGATCATAATGTTGCAGACCTTCTCACCAAAGGATTTGATGTCACCAGGTTTAACTTCTTAGTGGTGAGCATTGGAATGTTAAATCTGTAGCTACATTTGAGGGGAGGTTAAAATTGTAAAGTTTGTAAAGTGTAGTAAGTACTTCTAGTTAAAATTAATACTGCTAGGGTATTAATACTGGTAGTTAGGAAATAGTTAGTTCTAGTTAATGATATATTGTAGCATTTTTCTTGTTTTTGACTAACTATTTCAGGATAAGCATGGATTTGAGGATGGATAGAAAGCTTGTGCTTGATAATCTTACTCCATCTATGGGTCTGTATAGTTACTTAAGTACTAGAGTAATTCTGGTAGTGTATAAGTTAAGTTGGTAGTCTATAAGTTATTATGGGAGTCTATAAGTTAAATTTGGTAGACTTTATTAGTATTGGTAGGCTAATGTTAAGTCTGGTAGATGACTGTTGGTACTGGTGAGGGAAAATTGATTTTTATTATTTAAATATTACCGTTAGAGATTTTTACGGCGCATACTTCTAAGATAGGTTTTCTATTTGGATAATTATTGCACTTTATTTTATAAAATATCTTTCTTTGCTCTAAAGAAACTTCTTTTATAGTCGGTGCAATAAGAAACCTTGTTATTCATCGATTAAAACTAAATTCTCTCTATGTACCAATACTTAGTCATTCACTCGTATCAAACACCCAGCTCTTAGAATTGAAAATTCTTACGACTTTTGTTCAACAACGTGTTCATATGGCCAATCTAAAGTACTCAGACAAGCATAATATGGTCGCTTTCCTGAAGAAACCAAATGAAAGTGTTGGTTTCACTGAGGTAGTGGATTTTCTTAAAGGTACATCTCTCAGGTATGCCTTAACTCATAATCCTACTATCTATGACTCCCTAGTCAAACAGTTCTGGCAAACTGCCACAGTCAGAACACTTGCTAATGGGACTCAACAATTAGTAGCATCTATAGACTCTAAAGAGTATACTATTACTGAGGCATCTGTCAGAAGTAAACTTCAATTGGCAGATGCAACAGGAATACATAATTTATCTGATGCTGAAATATATGATGGATTATGCACATTGGGGTCTTGGTACTGAGGGTAATACTAAAACTTTTTGGAAAAAGAATTTTACCCCAATGGAAATTTTTAATCCATCATATTTTACACTGCTTAAGCCCTAAGTCTGGTGGATGGGATCAATTTGGTAGTACTATTGCTACTGCATTAATCTGTCTATCTAGTAATAGGGTTTATAATTTTTCTAAAATGATTTTTGATGGAATGGTTCATAACTTGGAGAGTAATACAAAATTTTTAATGTATCCAAGATTTTTACAAATTATTTTGGACATTAATACTGAACATAAAGGAAAGTATTTAGCCCCAACTTTGACCAAAAAGCTTTTTGCAAACATGAAAAGGGGTTATGCAGGGGATATTGTACCATTGCTGCCTGCTATGTTGGCAGGTGCAGCTATGGATCAAGGTGAAGGATCAGCACAACCAGCTGAACCCCATCCCACACCTGTTGATCCACTACCATCCACATCCCTACCACCTATTCCATCACCACCTCCTCAATTCCCACCACATCAATCACCACCTCACTCACCATTTCAATCACCACCTCATTCACCACATCAATCACCACCTCACTCACCTCATCAATCACCACCTCACTCACCACTTCAATCACCACCTAGGTCCTATGAAGCACCTCTCCCTGAAGGTAACACGTCAGGAAGTGCTGAGGACAGTGTACAACTCAAGGAATTGATGGTACTTGTACCTAACTTGGTGAACAGGGTTACTGATTGAAATTGATCGTACCCTTTAAAATATATATATAAATATAAATATAAAATATACTTATAAATATATAAATATAAGGATAAGAATCAAAAATCTCTCAATTGTAGTAATCCGGGAGTATGATTCCCGGGTCGTTATCCCCAACGAGGAATGCAATTGAAAGTCGAGAGGCGTTTTGAGAATCGATGCTTGAATGAAACAAGATTCTGATTGGATGTCTAAAACTACGGGAAAATTAATGCAATTTAAACTAAAATTAAGTAAGGCAACACAAATTTAAATTAAAAACGCAAAACGGGAATCCTAAACGTGACCTAAAAACCCTAAATTATCAAAATTAAGTCCTAAAATGATCTTTTTGGTTTTTATAAGTCTTAATTGACTAAAAAGCTAGAACAAAGAAAACTAGACCAAAAACGTAAAACTGTAAAAAAGTATGGGGATAAGAACTCAACTCAAGTGAGTGATTTGATAATTTATATATCAAGTGTGGAATGCTTCACGATTATACCGAAATGCAACCTTATTCAATATGGGTCGTATATACCGGTATCTATTTTAATACATGGATATAATTACTATTGTTGTTACATCGTATATCGTTCGGGTATCATAATTTAAGAGGTCATGGACATGACGTACGAGGAGTTTGGACACTTTAGATCGTTATTCAAACAACTCGTCGATACGCCTCGAAGTGTGATCATTATGATATCAATTGTATTATAGCACTTTGATAACCTCGTAATATTCTATATACATAATCTCAGCTAATCGTTTTGGTAATATTAATATTTATAAAGTGAAAACGTTTATAAATATACTTTTTGTAAAAATGACCTAGTTTTGTCATTTTAAGTCCGTTGCTCGCGTTTCTTACGCCCACGTCTTTGTAGTAAGACGCGTGATCAAGATATTACATTTTTAAGTTTTTGATATTCTGTGATGAATAGTGTTTTTACTGTTCACAACAGCTCCTTACTCGTTTTAGGGTTTTAATTATCGTAAACTTGTAATCGTAATAACTTATCCGTTTTAATCCCGATTTTAGTGATTCCTTCGAGTGCGTAACGTTCTCGTTATTGAAAATACTATCAATTTATAAGGTTTACAAAAATATAACTTTCTGTCATGAACAGTAATTTTTATAAAAATAGTTTTATAAAAGTATTAATTGTCGTAAACTCGCGAAATTCATAACTCGTTCGTTATTAATTGAAAAATTACGATTCTTATCATTTTGGAATCCTAAAAATATGTATTATTTGTTAAAAATACTAAACTAGCTGTTTGATATAAGTTTTATAAAAGTTATTTTATAAACTCCGTTTAATTAACGTATAACTCGTTTTTAACGTAACTTTTTCGTTATTAATCCGTTTGACAAGTTTCTTACCTTTTCGGAATCGTCGTGAGGCGTATTATTTTTATATGAGGTCAAACCCACTGTATGAATTTCGAATTAAAACAGCCCTTTAATTATCCAAATGTATTCATTTATAAAAAGCTTGTTTTATTAACTTTATAAACCCTAATTTATACTTAAACATGTTTATACTTAAACCATATGTTATCATACTTTTACATCCATTTCTCCATGATATATATAACCATATGGCATAAGAATAAGTGCATAAATTCATAAACATTAGTGAAAACTCATTTTACATATTAAAAAGTCCTAAGTGGTGATTTAGCCATAATTAACATATTACACATAAAATAATGATAATAAAAAGTATAAAGGAAATAGGAAGACCTTAGGGATGATGTATGAGATGAGAAATAAGTGCTAAACCCGTGTTTAGACTCAAAACCAAAGCTTACAAGTTTATAAACCCTAGATTAGGTTTGAAACCCTAATCTTTCCTTTTCTTCCTTAATACTTGCTAATGGTGAACTAATGCTTGTAAACACTTTAGTGTGTCTTAGGATTGATGTGTATAGGCTTGTATGGATTGTAGAAAAATTTTGTATGGTTTGTTTGTGGGGAGGATTGAGCCGTGACTTTTGGCTAGGAAAGGAGAGAAAAGAGAGAAATTTTGTTAAGTGTAAAGAGTTTATGATACTTCACATATGAATGCATGTATATATTGGAAAAGGAGATGAGATATTTGTTAGTTTGTTTGACCAAGAAAATCAAAGGGGGGGGGGGTTGTGTGCCGTGGTCAAGGGGACCAAGGGAGGGAAACAAGGGCTTAAATGCCTTGGTCCCTTGGTTCCTTATAATGGGAATCATCCCATTAAATTAAGGATGATGTTTTCTAGCTAATTTCCTTTATGTAATTAAGTTACTTGTGTATTTGTAAAAAAAGAAGGTGTAAGTAAACTTTTGTATAAAATGTAAAGTGTAGTTTATTTTTATAAAAGTATACTTGTAATGTCTTGGTTAATTTGTACATATACATTTATATAGGACATGTATATGTATGCTCATATGCATAAAGTTTTATAAACTTTGATCGTTGTATAAAAACGTAGGTATTTGTTGAAGCGTAGAATTATTTTTGTGGTTCCGGGTATGCCTAAACTTAATTTGTCGCGAAACGTATTTAACTTACGTAGCCAATAAAATAAATGAACAAGGATCATAATTATTCTCAAAATAATTATTTAATACTTGATTGATGTAAACGCTTAATTGATCGATGCCCGTTTACATTGAACGCTAATTTTTAGCTTACGCGATTTAGCTTAACATTTATGATTTAAAGCAAATGCGTATAATACAAAAGGTACATTGTGGATTTATCGACGTCGTCAATGACTTGAAAACACAGGGTGTTATAGACTTCCCCCGTTAAACGAGCCTTGTCCTCAAGGCTCACGATGTAGCACTTGACGACGGTGCAGTCTTGATGAAGAGGTGCGGGTGTTTCTTCTTGAATTGGTCTTCACGTTCCCACGTGAACTCAGGACCTCTCTTGGAGTTCCATCGAACCTTGACTAATGGGATCTGGCTTCGCTTCAACCGTTTAACTTCACGGCCCACTATTTCTAATGGTTCCTCAACAAAATGAAGCTTGTCATCAAGATGAAGTCCATCCAACGGAACGGCTAAAGGTTCGTCGGCATGACACTTTTTCAAGTTGGACACATGGAATGTATTATGAACTCTACTTAGCTCTTCAGGAAGTTCGAGCTTGTAAGCAACCTCTCTAACCTTTTCTAACACCTTGAAAGGTCCAACATACCTAGGGTTTAACTTCCCCCGTTTCACAAAATGTACGACTCCTTTCCAAGGCGAAACTTTAAGCATAACTTTATCCCCGACTTGGAATTCCATTGGTTTATGCTTCAAGTCAGCGTAAATCTTCTGTCGATCATGAGCGGCTTGCATCCTTTGCTTGATCTGGATGATTTTCTCAGTGGTCTTTTGAATTAGTTCTGGACCGAGGATTTGAGCTTCTCCAACTTCAGTCCAACAAACAGGTGAACGACACTTTTGACCATAAAGTGCTTTGAATGGTGCGGCCTTGATGCTAGCGTGATAGCTATTGTTATATAAGAACTCGACTAATGGCAAATGGTTAACCCAACCCTTTCCAAAGTCGATCGCACAAGCACGCAACATATCCTCGAGAGTTTGAATGGTCCTCTCGCTTTGCCCGTCTGTTTGTGGATGGTACGCGGTACTCATATCCAAATTAGTACCCAAAGCGTTCTGAAGTGACCTCCAGAAATTTGATGCGAATCTCAGGTCGCGATCACAAATGATTAAGACATGTATTCCATGTCTCGTGACCACCTCTTTTAGGTACATTCTTGCAAGTTTATCTAAAGAATCAGTCTCTCTCATCGGTGTAAAGATCTGTAACACCCCCAACATCTTCACTCTTAATGGTCTCTGGTTTTCGCGCTTCAGTCTGAGCATTTAAGATCTAGTTGGGAAGATCCAAGCTAATAGTCATGACTAAGGCTCGAACTCTTAACGGTGGTTCTTGTTCTTTCCTGCTCAAAGTATCAGCAACGACATTTGCTTTCCCCAGGTGATAACGAATATCACAATCGTAATCACTTAGCAACTCTGACCATCGGCGTTGCCTCATGTTCAACTCTTTTTGATCTAAAATGTGTTGCAAACTTCTTGTGATCGGTGAACACTGTACATTTGGTTCCGTACAGATAATGCCTCCAAATCTTAAGAGCGAACACTACCGCTCTAAGTTCCAAATCATAAGTTGTATAGTTCTTCTCATAAATTTTTAGCTGGCGTGATGCATAAGAAATCACCTTTTCTCTTTGCAGCAACACAGCGCCCAAACCCTTCTTTGAAGCGTCGCATTAGGCGATGAAATCTTCGCTTCCTTCAGGTAATGCAAGGATTGATGCACTGCACAACTTTTGCTTCAATAGTTGAAAAGCTGCTTCTTGTTTATCGCCCCACTTAAACTTGACCTTCTTTTGAGTAAGCTTAGTCATTGGTTTGGCGATCTTTGAAAACCCTTCAATGAATCTTCGGTAATACCCAGCAAGACCTAAAAATTAACGAATCTCCGTTGGTGAATTAGGAGATGACCAATCTTTAATGGATTCAATCTTGGCTGGATCCACATGAATTCCTTCACTATAGATCACATGACTAAGGAACTGTACTTTGGGTATCCAAAATTCACACTTGGAAAATTTTGCATACAACTCCTCTTTCTTACGCAACTCTAAGATTAGCTTAAGGTGCTCTTTGTGTTCTTGCTTGTTCTTTGAATATATCAAAATAGTATGCGATGAAATCTTCGCTTCCCTCGGGTAAGGCCAGGATTGGTGCACTGCATAACTTTTGCTTCAACAGTTGAAAAGCTGCTTCTTGTTTATCGCCCCACTCAAACTTGACCTTCTTTTGAGAAGCTTAGTCATTGGTTTGCGATCTTTGTAAACCCTTCAATGATCTTAAGGTAATACCCGCAAGACCTAAAAATTGAACGAATCTCCGTTGGTTGCACTTAGGAGTGTCAATCTTAATGGATTCAATCTTGGCTGGATCCACATGAATTCCTTCACTATCGATCACGTGACCGAGGAACTGTACTTTGGGAATCCAAAATTCACATTTGGAAAACTTGGCATACAACTCCTCCTTATTAAAGCGGTTTAGGATATTTGCTTAGGTGTTCTTTATGTCTTCTTGTTCTTCGAATATTTCAGAATATCGTCAATGATGACAATCACGAATTTATCTAGATATAGTTTGATACCCGATCATAAGGTCCATATTACGGCAGGTGCGTTTGTCAACCTATCGGCATAACTTGAAATTCGTAATGGCCATAACGAGTTCTGAAGGCAGTCTTCGGAATGTCTTCTTCTCGAACCCTTAATTGGTGATAACCTGACCTTAGGTCGATTTTCGAGTAGACACTCGACCCTTGGAGCTGATCAAATAAATCATCAATTCTTGGGAGCGGATAACGGTTCTTCACCGTTAGTTTATTCAATTCCCGGTAATCAATGCACATCCGGAATGATCCGTCTTTCTTCTTGACAAACAAGACCGGAGCTCCCCAGGGTGAGGAACTAGGTCTTATAAAGCCTTTGTCGGATAGCTCTTTCAGTTGCTCAGATAATTCTTTCATCTCGGAAGGCGCCAATCGATAGGTGCCGTGTACAGTGCAGCACAGGTACCAATCAATTGAAACTCTCGCTTGTTCGGACCCAAAAAAATCGGAGGAAGAACCGACAAGTCCTCAGATATCTTCAGGGAATAGTCTTGACTATTTAGTACGTCCTCAGTCGCTTCTTCTCTGGTCTTGTCTTCAACCTCCTTTGCAGTGACATATGCCAAAAAGATAGGAAATCTTTTTCATATACTTTTGCGTTTGAGGCACGAAATGATCTGTTAATCGTTTCACATTTCCTGGTTACTTCCTCAACTGTATGATTAAGGTTTTTATTTCTCCAAAGGGAGGCGAACAACCTTCTCGGCACACAACAATGACCGCTTGGTCTTCGCCAACCAATTCCTTACCGATTTTAGCATCAAAACTACCAAGTTCTACAGGCATTAAGTTTATAGTTGAATTGGTGGTTTAGGAAGTTCACTGTCAACCCTAAGGATAGTATTTAACCAATTTATTCTCCCGTCAGTAGTTCGACTTCATCAATAGTGATCAGGGTTGATGGAGTGACTGTTAATTTTGGGAGCTCAATGTAGTTAAGACATAAATCTTCGTTCGGCACCTGTATCAAATAAGATATAAGGCCATAGCGGTTGTTTAGAAACGAACGTAACCGCAACGACCGTTGGCTGGGTTGCCCCCGCATTTCCAACCACATACACCTTCACTGGAGCCCTGCCATTCCCAACTTGATTACCACGATCAATTGTTTCTTAGTTTTGGGCAGTTTCTTCTAAAATGTCCTTGAGCTCCGCACTCATAGCAATCATTGCCCTTCTGATTATTGTTGTTGTTGTTGCGGTTGTTGTTGTTGTTGTTGTTATTGTTGTTGTTGGCATTTGCAAGCCGGCTTCTACAGTCTCTGGTCAGATGGCCAACCCTCTTGCAGTTATTGCACCTAGGTGGACAAGGACCTTCATGATTGTAATTACACTTGGAACATAGAGGTTTAGACCCGGCGTATGGTTTCCTATCACTATTGCCTGCAGTGTAGGCCTGGCCTGTGTTCTGCCTCTTATTCTGCTGTTGTTGGTTTTGATTGTTCTTGGAAAGATCATCATACTTTCTTTTCCTTTCTGCCTGACGTTCAGCATAGGCATGGGTTTTCTATCCATCAGCTCAGTTGAATAAACTCGATAGCTTCTTGCATTGTTTTCGGCTTGATGCACTTTACACTGCCATGTATCATATCGGGCAAGCCACCGATATACTTTTCAATCTTGTCTATCTCTTCTGGGAACATCCTGGAACACATCAAAGCTAGTTGCTGAAATCGTCGACTATAGGCCACCACATCGGTGCCCTTGACCTTAAGATTCCACATCTCAGTCTCAATCTTCTTGATCTCACCCCTTGGGCAGTACTTATCAGTCATCATTTTCTTCAGTGCTGCCCATGGCATGGCATGAGCTGCTTCGGGGGTAGTGGTCTTAACATGGGCATTCCACCATGTAAGAGCATCGTCTTGTAGAGTGCAAGTCGCAAATTTGAAATGGCAAGATGGCTGTGCAATCTCTATGCTAAACACAGACTCCATTTTATTAAACCATCGAGTGAGTACGACAACCCCCCTCAGTACCTTGAAGTCCAAGGTTTTGCATTTCAAAGTAATTCAGAGTAGAGCATTCGCGGTAGCAGTTTTTGCTGGCCTAGGTCCTGAACCATTGCTTTTTTTGCCCATTCCTAACCCTGCTTGCTTCTGCTTTAGCCATTGCAGCAGCAACTCCTTGGTCAATTAAGGCCTGAAGTTGTGCCTCAGTAACAGTTGTGGTGGGTGTTGCATTTGGGGTTGGTGTGACTGGAGTTGACCTTGTGGTTCTCTTTGGTGCCATTTTATTCAATCACAAGAAAATACAATACCCGTTAGATTTTAATACAATCATAACGTGACATAATATGCATCATAAATAAAATAAGATACATCACATTAGTGAAACAACCAACAACAAGATCGACACTACACTTAAATCTCAATTCCAATATAATCTGGAAATATAATGATCTGTTTAGGTACATACATGATTCCTATCGCTAGGTTACAAAATGTAAAATCAACATAGAGCCTACTAGGCGAGTACCCGTATATACTTAGTTGGATATAACAGGATTAGCTATATAAGAAATAAAAGATTATTCAGGGTGCTAACTAAAACAAAAGATCTATACGCCTGCTAATGGGAGTAACCCATAAACTTAACAGACTGCATAGTAGCTACAATCATAACCAGAGTCTAGGAACCACTACCAGTGGAGCTACACTGACAAATCTATTTGTCTATAGGCCAGAGTGCTTCTCAAGATTCTAGATGCTAGCCTCTTATGTTATCTTTAAGTGACTTAATATTCTCTGGTGGTGGTGATACTGATGGTGGTAGTGATGATGAAGGTAGTGCAGCAGCAAACTCAGTAATGCATGCCTCAGCAGATGGTGATCATGAAGTATGGTGTTAAATAGACATTCGTACTGTATGGGATTTGGTCTCAGAAAAACATGATGATATGGTATGGAGAGGTGGGTGGTGTAGAAGCAGACTCATCAGTCTCAAATGCCTCTGTATCCTCAGCTTGAGGGGACAGGATCATCTATAGTTAAAACAGAAGGGTCGGCCGAAGCTAGGTGCTCCACTTCCTCCTTGTCCTCCTCATCCTTCTCACATCATCATCATCATCGTCGTCATCATTAGATGACTCATTATCATCATTGTCTCCTCCGTCGACAGGATGGTCAGCAGGATCCTCCTCATCCTCCTCCGGATCGAAGTCAGCAATGTAGCCCGCTGATAGGGCTGTAGGTGAGGCATCAGCAGGTAGAGGCTGATCCTCCATTGGTGCCTCTAGCTCCTCATCAGAAGCTCACTGGAATCTCCATGGCTCGGAATTAATATAGACAAACGTGTAGGTAACCGTCGATGGTGAAAACATGACTGCTTGCAACGAGCAAAACTTAACTTATATAAGTATATTATATAAGACCAGTATGGTAAATATGAATATGTGCTCATGGCATAAATGAATGATGGTAAGATATCATATTCGATAGCTTAATGTTTAGGTAGCGTTTAGGACCTACGAGCTTATAGTGCTACCTTGCCTAAAGAAATGTTCCCCTATTTATATAAATAACCCTTATATAAATAAATGTAGAGTATGTGCGAAAGAATGCAAACTCATCTTTGTATATATACATAAGATCCTCATAGTAACGTACGTACTATAATATGAACACGTATATGCATCATGTAAGCATCTAGTAAAACTAACTAATGCAAACAACTAGTATGTGTCCCGTAAAAACCCCTTTGTATGAATGCAATGTTTGAAAACGGTTATAGTCCAGCAAAAACATTTGACCTGGTTCTCTATAACATTGGCTCTGATACCAATCTGTAACACCCCCAAATTGGGTCGCAGCGGAATAAGGGTCCGGGGCGTGTTACTTCATAGATCAATAACACAAGATATATATAGAACGACCAAAAAGTTGTTTTAAAACTGATACATTGGATTTAACAAATATTTGATACAAATAGCCCGAAGCTTTAACTTGTTCCTTATTATTATACGAAGATACTTGTCACAACACAGGAGTTTCCCAAAACATAAAACCATATCTTTTGATGACGTTTCAAAACAAATCCACCAATGTATCCTTGGCACTTATGCTTACTGATCTCATAAAAAAACATTGCTTTAAAACTGTCAACAATATTGTTGGTGAATTCCATAGGTTTGTTCTAAATTCATAACATGCAGGACGCAAGGACTATTCCCGTGATAATGCAACACATGCAGACATCACAAAACCAGATTACATTTTCCTAAGCTCATGACACTGAAGCTCGACGATCTTTCTTGCAATAATATTGTATTGCAATTTCTGCCCGATTAGATGTTCAACCCGAAACATCCAAATTCGACATGCTATACGTTCGTTCTCGGTGATAGCTTGTCACCGAACGGGGTGGAGTTTCCCTAAATAGATTATTCATATTATTAGCTCTAACTTAATGTAATTAAACAACTATTCTATGCAATTGACAGTTCATGATAAGGGGCTCAACTTGGGTTATCGCTACTTAGGCAAACATGTAATCAATACTTGCGTCCAATTTATAAAACAAAGCATGTTTCCACCCCATAGTTATAAATCATTGAAATCGTAAAAATGTGGGGCTATGAACTCACCTTGAGTTTTGATAATCCAAATATCGCAGATAAAGCGTCACGTAAAAGATCGAATGCAACCTAAATTATCATAGGTACGTATAGAAGTTACCATGTACTTCAGATTAACTAACATCATATACAGGTCTATGTTAGTCACATCATACTATCGTTCGGGCTATCATAATTAAGAGGTCATGTAGTGAACGTATGAGGAGCTAGGACACTTTAAATCGTAAATCCAGCAACTCGTCGATACGCCACCCCGAAGAGGCCTCATTATGAAACTCCCTAGTAATATAGTACTTTGATAACCACATATAATTCTATATAGTTCAATCACCAACTAATGGTTTTGGTAAAATTGTGTTTAATAAGTTAAAACGTTTATAATTACCGTTTTAGTAAAACTAGCATAACTTTCGCGTTTTAAGCCCGATTTTAACGTTTCTTATGCCCATCTTTTCGTATTAGGACGAGTTATCATAATTTGACATTTTCCATATTTTGACCCTCTGGTGAACAGTAACTTTTACTGTTCACATCAGACATGAGTTTTATTTAAATCGTATTTGTTGTCGTAAAACCCGTAAATGTCGTATTTTATTCGTTATAGCTCCGTTTTTAACGATTCTTTCGAGGACGTTCTCGTTATTGAAAATCCTATCAATTTATAAGGTTTACAAAAATATAACTTTCTGTCATGAACAGTAACTTTTATAAAAATAGTTTTATAAAAGTATTAATTGTCGTAAACTCGCAAAATTCATAACTCGTTCGTTATTAATTGAAAAATTACGATTCTTATCATTTTGGAATCCTAAAAATATGTATTATTTGTTAAAAATATCAAACTTGCTGTTTGAATAATTTTTATAAAATTTTTTTATAAATTTTTTTTTATAAATCCGTTTATTTATCGTATAACTTGTTTTTACCATAACTTTTTCGTTATTTATCCGTTTGACAAGTTTCTTACTTTTTCGGAATCGTCATGAGTCGTATTATTTTATAAAAACATAAATTAAGTATGTTTTTATACACTTTTGGGACAGAAAGTTTGGGTGACTTTATTAAGTCTATTTTTAACCTTGTTTTTATATTTTACACTTTATAACTTTACCAAAAGTGTACAAGTCTTTTACTTCCATTATGACTTTATTTTTGTGTTCATATATCATGACTAAAAGCTCATAAACAAGATTAACATGTTATTTATCATACTTTTACTTGGAACATATCAAGTGATCTTTTTATAACCCTAATTGTTTTACAACCCACTTTTAAGCTTAATTAAGATTGTAAAATACTTATGTATCCCATTTTAACTTTATATTTCCATCAGACAAACATGTGTATTAGCTCATAAAACTATATTTCCAAGGAAAATCCATGTTTATAGTTAAACATATCCTAATGGTTGATTTCACTATATAAACTATCACATATGCTATAATCATATAAAATGAAAAAGTTAAGGCTTAAGATAAACTTAATGAGATGATGGTTGGATGATGACATAATAAAGTGCTAAACCCTTGTTTAGACTTTTAAACCCAAGTTTATAACCATGAAAACACCTAGTTTCCAAAATGAAAACCCAATTTCTTGATTTCTTGATTAATACTGAAAAAGGTAATCAATGCTTGGGAAACACTTAGAATATGCTTTGGATGGATGTGTATAGGTTGAATAAAATTTTGTATGGATTGTTTATAGGGGGGGGTTGAGCCGTGGGATGAGGGAGCATAAAAGGAAAAGTTTTTGATTTTCTAGTTAAGTGTAAAGTGTCATATCTATGTGTTTACTTCTTACATACTTGTTTATATATGGAAGACTAGTCAATAAAGATGCAATAGTGGTCAAAGACACACTTCATGGTCTTAAGGAAGGATGGTGGTCAAGGGAACAAAGAATGGCTAGGTTTAAATGCAAGATGGATGTACATTGACCAAGTTGTAAGATTTTTCCTATATAACCTTGCATACATTGCACTAATTTCTGCATATATATGTTATACATGATATATTTTTGTAACTTTTTATGTATTGGGTATAAATGTGGGTATTTGTTGAAGCGTAAAATTATTTTTGTGGTTCCGAGTATGCCTAAACGTACTTTATCGCGAAACGTAACAAATTTACGTAACTAATAAAAATAAAATGAACAAGGATCATAATTTATCCCTATAATAATGATTTAATTACTGGAATTGATGTAAAACACTTAATTGTTTGTTGCCCGTTGTACTATATGAACGCTATTTTTTTGCTTACGCGATTTAGCTTAACAATTTAAGATTTAAAGCAAACGCGTTAACCACCCCCATCCCACCTTAATAACCAATAATTTTCCTCCATTTTTTTTTTTGTCTTTCTTTGGATGATTTATAAAAATTCACGAATATGAATTTGATCTCGCGGGTTAGTACGGTTATTGTCGAGTAAAAACCAAATATTCCACGTTAAATCGATTTTGATGTCACAAACACGAATGATATAAGTCTAAGTTCCCGTCGTTTAACGTCATCGAACCGAAAAACCGAAAATTTGTTAAAACGTTTAAGTTTTTTTTTCGTTCGGTTCCTACTAGCTTTCACTCGTTCGGCTCCAAGAGAATGTTACTCGTTCGGGTCAAGAAGGAAGCAACTCGTTCGGTACTTGTTGAAGTCACTTGATCGGTTCTCAAGTGGTGTTGCTAGTTCGGCTCTACCTTGAAGAAACTAGTTCGGTCCTTGATGAAATCACTCGATCGGTTGTTGAAGATGAAACTCGTTCGGTTGTTAAAGGTGTGAATTCGTTCGGTTCATGCTAGTTGTTACTTGTTCGGTCCTTGATGTACCACTCGATCGGCTCAACTCAAAAAAATGACTCGTTCGGTTCTTTGAATTTTCCACTCGTTCGGCTGAGGAAGATTGTGACTCGTTCGGTCCTTGACAAATATAATCGATCGTGGTTGAAGTTGCGTTCCACCTCGTTCGTTGAGGACAGAATTGTGGACTCGTTTCGATACATGACAATATAACTCGATATGGTTGTTGAAGTCGTCCTTGTGTCTTCTCGTAGCAGCCAAGAAGAAAAAAAAGAAAAGAAAAACGAATCCACTATATCATGTCAAACTTGAAAAACAAAAGAAGAAAGAAAGAAAGAAGAAGAAGAAAACGTGTAATAGAGCCTAAATTCTTTTAACCAAAAATTTGACGAGTGAACTTATCATAAAATAAGTTGAATCAAAAAGCGCTAATAAGCTAACAACAACAAAAACCACGAAACCCACCCGAGGCGACTGATACCAATTGTAGGATCCCGATCTACACTTTCACTTCATATTCCGAAACACGAATCGAACCAAGAAACTAGAAAAGAGATAATGGTTAGAGAGAGAAAGAAGAGAGAGAGATAAGAGAAAAGGAAAAGATATTATTTGGAAAAGTGAGAATAGATATTTTCTTAGAGAAAATATCTATATATATACCCCTACACATTTAATGTGACGCGTGGAATATTTAACTAGGACTCAGGCTCGGGTTTTGCTTGGGATTAAACCCGAAACATATACAATATTAGTTTAACTATCGATCCCGATTCCCGATAATATTCTATTAAACATAATAATTAATTTGACGAGAATTAATACATAATGAACGAACTTCATGTTCGACTCAATATTTTGAGGCTAACACAATCTTGCTTTGGCATCTTTCTTGTTGAAGAGGTATTTCAAAGCAGAATGGTCTGTGTAAACAACACTTTTGTTTATGATAAGATATGATCGAAACTTCTCAAAAGCATACACCACGGCAAGCATCTCTTTTTCCGTTGTTGTGTAGTTTGTTTCTGCTTCGGTCATCGTTTTGCTCGCGTAATGAATTGGTCTAAAATTCTTCGCAATCCTTTGCCCTAGAACTGCACCTATTGCATAATCACTTGCATCACACATGATTTCAAAAGGTTGGTCCCAATTCGGAGCAATGAGAATTGGAGCTTCGGTTAATTTCTTTTTTAGAGTTTGGAAGGCTAGAATGCAATCTTTCGAGAAGATAAAAGGAGTGTTTTTTTCTAAGAGATGGGTCATAGGTCGAGAGATCTTTGAAAAGTCTTTGATGAATCTTCGGTAAAAACCAGCATGCCCGAGAAAACTTCGAATTCCCTTAACGGTAGTTGGGTGAGGTAGCTTAGAAATCACATCGATCTTAGCTTTGTCGACTTCAATTCCTTTCTTCGAGATCTTATGTCCGAGGGGGGGGGGGTATATATAGTGAGATAGGGGGGGGGGGGGGGACCACTCCCCAGGGGGGGGCGAGTACGATACCTTCTTTCACCATGAAATGGCTTTTTTCCCAATTTAGAGCTAAGTTAGTGTCTTCACACCGTTTAAGCATTTTTTTCTAGATTGGTGAGGCACGTAGAAAAAGAATTTCCAAAAACCAAGAAATCATCCATGAAGACTTCCATTGTCTTTTCAATCATGTCATGGAAGATTGCCATCATACACCTTTGAAACGTGCCTGGTGCATTGCATAAACCAAAAGGCATGCGGCGATAAGCAAACGTTTCGTATGGGCAGGTGAATATGGTCTTTTCTTGGTCATTTGGATCAATTGGAATTTGGAAATAACCCAAGAAACCGTCGAGGAAACAATAGTACTCATTTCTTGCGAGTCTCTCAAGCATTTGATCCATGAACGACAAAGGGAAATGGTCTTTTCTTGTAGCTTCGTTCAACTTACGATAATCTATGCATACTCTCCATCCTGTGACAAGTCTTGTCGGCACTAATTCGTTATCATCATAAGTTACTACGGTCATTCCTCCTTTCTTTGGTACACAGTGTACAGGGCTCACCCAAGGACTATCCGAGATTGGGTAAATCAATCCAGAGTCAAGAAGTTTTTCAATCCTTCTTTGATGTTGTACCGCTGGTTCATAGTTGTCTTCCATTAGAATTTTATGAGAACAAAATTCCGGGTTAATACCCTTAATGTCAGAGAGCTTCCAAGCAATTGCTTGCTTTCGGGATTTAAGAACCTTTATGAGAGCGGTCTTTTCATCATCGCTCAAATCTTTGGCAATTATAACAGGCAACTTGTTGTTATCTGCTAAAAATGCGTATTCAAGATGAGGTGGTAAGTCCTTAAGTTCAATCTCAGGAGGTTCATTGATTGAAGATTTGGCAGATTTACAAACTTTAAGCTCTTTCTTGATTTCTGGTAAGTAACTTTCTTGATTTAGTGAAGGCGAAGGATCACTATTGAGAAGAGATTCGAGAAGGAGAATGTCCCCCTCTGGGTCATAATAAGCTTCATCAACTTTCGGTGAAGTTGGATCATCGGCTATAGCAAGAAAAGTATCAGCTTCTTCCAAGAGTAGAAAATCACTATCCTCGCAAAGGAGATGAGGCGGAGAAGAATTTGATAAACATTGGGATCATTATCCGGGAGAGGGATTGTCCATATGAAAACTGAAGTCGGAAAAGCTAAGACTATTGTGAGTTTTTTACACACGTAACATTCTATAAGATCAACTTTCATTTAAACGATTCGAGAATTGTTGTACGAAAATAAGAAGGAGTATCACCACAATTTATGGGTTAAAGATTGTTCTTCAATTTCTAAGTGTTATATTCTACTTCAATACACATCAATTAATAGCATGAGCTGTCCTAAGAAAAGGTCTCCCAGAGTATCATACCGGTACTCGAGGATCGGCTTATGAAATCAAGAACACAAAGTCAGCCGAAAAAGTAAAATTTTCTACCTTGGACAACAACATTTTCGGCTACACCGGTTGTTTGGAAAATTGTTCGGTCGACTAATTATGACACACTTGTTAGGTCTCATTTAGGCCCGGATTCCAAGCTTTTGACAATGAAAGAGCATGAATTTATGCTGGCACTAAATGGCTAGGGACTAAGCATATTATAAACTCCGAAAAATCTCATGGAATAAGAAATCGACCAGGGCGTCACCTAGCTTTTCCAGATGCTTTTTGAGGAACAACAGCACTATAATTGTCATTTAAAAGGTGTTTAGGTTAAACTTATTAATTTCTTTGTTATTAAGTATCTTTTTTGAACCATCCGGAGCAAACTTTGGCATATGAATAAGGCATCGCGAAACTTAGCTCAAATGATAGATTACGGAATATTATTTTCCATAAACTTTGAAGCTAGGATATCATCCTTTTCACGAATTTTCTCTTTTGCAAGTCTTGAAGGGTAAGGCAAACTAGTCTTGGTCTTTTGAGCAAAAGAAGGCTCTTTGATTGGTTCTTTGTCTTTGTTTTGATCTTGGACCAAAGGAGGTTGGATGTCTTCGGTGCTAGGTAGCTCCGTATCCTTTGTCACCTCGGGTTCCTTTTCCACCACCGGCGGTGAAATTGGAGGTCCATCATATGAGGCACCACTTCGTGTGGTAATTGCCTTGGCTTCGTTCCTAGGGTTTGGAATGGTATTGCTTGGTAATGAACTTGAACTTGAAGCTTGGTTGGTATGATAGTTTTGCATGAAACTTAGCATCATCTTTTGAAAATCATCTTGCTTCTTTTGAGAATCATTGTAAACTCTTTGAAAATCATTTTGGTTTCTTGTATATAAATTATCCAACTTCATTTGTAAGTTATTCATGTTCGCATCATTAGCCTTAGCATAACTTTCAAAATCCGTTTTAGACACACCTTGAATTTGTGAAACGGGAGGTAAAGCTTGATTAACCAATGGTTGATTTGTTAGTGGTTGGTGGGCTTGATAAACGGCTCCTTGGTTGTTTTGACGATTTTGGTTGAAATTGCCTCTACGGTTTTGATTTGAATGGTTATTGTTTCCTTGATATCCGGTTTTGTTGTGGTGTCATTAGTTGTTTTGAAACATTTGAGTTGATATAAATACCCGGTGGTTCATTGGTTGCCAAATAAGGAGGATTTCTTTGAACAAAGTTGCCAACGGTGGCGGTTTGTTGGAATTGATGAATGTTATCATGAAAAACGGGAAATTCATTCCTTGTTAACAGACAATTGTTGAAATTATGATTTGATCCACATGTGACACAAACTTCCTCGACTACTTTGACGGTAGCAGGAGTCGTAGCATTCTTTTCACTAATCGCTTTCTCTAAACGGCTCATTCTAATATTCATTTTGTCTTCAAGTAAGGCGGCCATTTTTTGAATCTCGAAAGAAATATTGAAAGGTGAAGAAGTAGAAGAAGGAGCATTCGTAATCGCTCTTGAATTATTCGGACGACTTCTTGAATAACGCACTTTGGATTTACTTTCGATAATGGCTAAACCTTCTCGAGGCATCTTATCTAAAAAATTGCCACCCGCGGCGGAATCTAAGGCATCTTGATCATTGGTATTCAAAGAATTGTAGAACGTATCAAGTTGGTGTAATTACCGGATGAACCATGATGAGGACATTGACGAAGAAGTTTCTTTGATAACGTTCCCTTGCTTCGTTGAAGGTTTCAGTCGGTTCGTGGTAGAAAAGTAGTGATTTGTTTCGAAGGTAGAAGTTGTTTTCTTTGCGAAGGTGGAAAGATTGGTTTATGAATTTCGAGACAAGATCATCAGTTAGAAATGATTAGGAGGTTCATTCATCTAAACAAATCTCGGGGCTCTCGTCTAGAGAGAAAGGAAAAAGCAAAAGCTTAATCAAAGTGTTCGGAACTTCGAGATGTCTAAACGTTGAAGTGACCTTGTTAAAAAATCAAAGATGATTATGAGGATCTTGTCTACCCGTGAACTTATTGCTTTGCACAGGTTGGACAAAGGTTGGTTTAAGCTCAAAAATTGTTTGCTATTATATCGGAGGAAAACAAGTGCATCTTCGTATTCCCTCGTAGAGCCTCTGTAGATTTGGCCATGGTAGATTGATCGGACCATTGGAAATCGGGTTCCTCAACAATAACCGTTGTTAATTGTTGTTGTCGACGATTTCGATTACGAGCTTGAGATCGAGTGCGCATGCACTAAAAATAAAGAAATTAAAAAGTAAACAAAAATTACACTAATTTTTTGGATTTTTGAATTTTAATTTTTTTTAACAAAGTATTTTAAACGGATACACGGAAGACAACTTAAAACCAAATAATCAACTTACTTCACGGTAACTCTCAAAAATTGCTTTTCAAGGTGAGCCGTACTTCGTAAGTGACACAAATGGCAAGTTTTTGAATCTTTGGTTCGATTTGGGAACTTTTCAAGTTCACCGGAACTTATTTATGATAATACCTCAATTGAAGGTATTATATGTTGGTGTTCTTTTACCAACTTTGTGTATTTTTATTTTTATTTTTAAGGACAATTTTTTTTATATTTTTGATTTTTTTTATATATGATAATTATACTAAAAAGAAAAAGAAAATATTTTTTTACTTTTTATATTTTTATATTTTTTTGGATTTTTGAAATATTTAACAAAAATGAAACTTTCGAGGACGAAAGGATCTTCAAACCAAATCAACAAACGTAAAACGACGGAATCTTTAACACAAGTCCCCGGCAGCGGCGCCAAAAACTGATTGTTGAATAAAATACACTATATAATACCACAAGAGCAATTAAGAAAATTCCCTAAGGAAAATTCACTCTAAAAGATATATATATAGTATATAATATGTATATTTAACCGGGAAGTATGATCACCCGGGTCGTTTCCCCAACGACTTGCGAAATTGAAACCACGTTGATCCGCTCGGACTATACCTTAAAATATATATAATATAATAAAATATCAAATATATAGTAAGAATAGTCTAAAAGCAGAGTCAATGATACCGAGAAGTAGTATAGAGTTTTCCCGGGTCGTAAATCCCCAACGAGGCTGGAATGGTAAATCGATACGAATGAATTGATGATTTGAATTGAGAAACAAATGATTTTGATTTTTAACTAGATAAACTAAAATTAATTAAAGAAAACTAAAATTATTCTACGGGAAACAAGTAGTGGAAAATGGGAACCTTAAATATACTACGGGGAACAAAAATAGTTATACGGATAAATCCTAAACTACGGGAGCATAAATAATGGCCAATGAAATCCTAAGAAATCTACGGGGAACATGATTAGGCTAAAAATGCTTAACTAAAATAATTAAAACTAATAAACTAAATTAAACATGCAATTAAGACTACGGAATTAAAATCGCAAGCTAAAACTATAAAATATTACAAAAATAAAGTCATAAAATTAATTTTAAAATTTAAATAAAATTAATTATATTTTCTATCTTAAAAGAAAATGTAAAAAATTTTTCAAATTCGGAGTTTAAAAAGCGATCAAAACGGTAAGAACACGAAATTGTCGATACTCGTAAACGAGCCCGGAACTGAAATTTGGTGCAAATCACCCTACACAAGTTTTATTATTTTTCCTACAAACTATTTGATTAAAGAAAATTTTCTAAAAAAGAAAAATAATTTTTTGTTGATTTTTGTATTTTTTATGAATTTTTAAATATTAAATACTAATTAAAACAAAGAAAATAGAAAAAGATAAAAAATAAAAGTCTAAAAATTCTAAAAAAAATCAGATTAAATAAAGAAAAAGTTAACAAAACTAAAAATGTAAAAATGCCCAAAAGTTACTGTAGCAATTAAAAGTAATTAAGCTAATTAAAATAAACCCTAAATTTAATTAATTAAATTAAATAAATCTAACTACCTAACTGACAAGGACTAACTGTGTAATACCCTAAAGGACTAACAGTGTAATCACAACGCTATCTAAACCATCGACCATATGTGTATAATTAAAAACTGTGCTAACAGGAAATCAAATGTTACATAAATAGGTCCTGAAATGGCCAGATTATCAATAAGGTCCCAAAGTGCTTATTTCAAAACTTAAAAAAGCATAAAGTTTTAAAAGCAGCTTAATGGAAACATTTTGAATAAAAGGCATAAGGTTGAAAGTCAACTGAATAAGCCTGAAAAATTGCTGTTTTGGCAGAATGCCATAAAGCTCTAAACAGCTTATTGGCTTTTTGCTTAAGCTAAAAGGCTCCAAATAAGCTGGAAAGTGAAGAGACTAATCAAACTATGCATTATCTACTTACTTTAACTAAATGTAGGTAAAAATAAGCTCTAAAATAAGCCAAACAGAAATAAGCTTAAATTGACAGTTTAAGAAAAAAAGAAAATTATTACTTTTTTTTTTTTTTTTTTTCAGCTAGATTAAGCTAAGATTTTTTAGACAAAAGAAAATATCTGTAAGCTTTTCCCCCAGCCTAAAGGGGCCTAGGGGATTGTTGAATTGGCAAGACAAAACTTATGCTTATTAATGCTTGGCTAAAAGAGGATAAGGGCTGAAAAACAAAGGGTTTGCACCTAGGGAAAACTGCCAAACAGAAATAAGGGGCTTTTTGGCTTAAGCTAAATAAGCTCAAAATGGCTTAATCTTTGGAACCAACCTCAAACAGATTTAGAGAGATGGGAAATGAGCTTATGCTCAAAAAATTAGCTTTTAAAAACAATAAATGGCTGCTGATTTCAGAGATGAAAAAGTAGGCTTTTTATCAAAAAAATGACATTCATGCTTTGGCAGTTTTGACTTACAAAGTCAAACAACTCAAGGGAACTTTGGCAACTTGTTTAAACACTAAAATGACAAAAATTTGAGCCCTTACTTAGGATCACAATTGGGCTTAACCTATATGCCATTGTAATCTCTTTTTAAAAAACTAATAGTTTCAACAAGGCTAGTGTGTAAAACTTTTGGAAAATGATTTTAACTAGAAAACTGTAAGCAAAAAGGCTAATTAAGCTTAAACACCTAAGATAAAGTTACTTAATGTCCCCAACCCTGTCATCACCATTTTGACCCTATTTTGACGTTTACACAAAAACACCCCTTAATATTTATAAATAAGTTTTAACTACTTTTTATAATTAACAAACGTAGGTTAGCCTACTTATGGTTACTGAACTGCAGTAAAGGCAATAGAACACAAGTGTAAAAGATTTAATACATATATCTTTTAACTTATAATTCACAGTAGCATGCAAACTGAATTTTTTTCTTAAATCTTTGAAAATTTAAAGAAACCAAATATTATTTACAAAGAAACAATTCTGAGAGCTTTAAATTACAATTTTTAATGAAAAGTTAAATAAAAAATAAAGCTTTAAAAAAATCTCTCTCCTATTTCTTCGGCTTGTGTGTTATTCATTTTATAGAAGTCCTTTTGCTTGCTTCTTCTTGCTGTGTTTCTTGTGTGTGTACAAAGCCTCAGCAACCAATCCTGACCCTTAGATTAAGCTTTGTGTTTGTTTTAATGCTCAATCCGCCATTGAAATTTCTCGGGTTGAGGGGGATTGCCAACTTGGCAGGTTTAAGAGGTTAGTGGGTGGTGGGAATGGGTTAGGACTGGATTTAGGAGGGGTTGGGTAAAAGAAAGAGTGGTATCATGTGAGGTTTGAGGCTTTGAGCGCCTCTGGCGGGAAATCTCTTGAGGACGATAAACTGTGCATACACTACTGGTTTTGTTAAAATGTTTCTCTATTGGCAATAGGACCATAGGATTATGCTTTCCTTTTTCATTTTTATTAACCACCTTTTCTTTGTAATATTAGTTTTAAAAATTGTCAAAACTGGTACCTTGTGTTTTGATATAGTTAAATGAAAAAAAGAAAGTTTTACCCTTTTATGGCAAGTTTTGTTCCCTTGGGTTTTTAAAGATTTAAAAGTTTTGGTGGAATGGAAAAATAGTCTCTCTCTTTTTTTTCCTATTTTTCTTATTAAAACAACTCTTTGTTTAATGTATTGTTAGTCCCTATTGTTTTATAATTAAAAATGTTTTTCGGGACTTTATGGGGCTTTGGGTGTGGTATTGGGCTTGGGGTTTTGTATTGGCCCTTTTGGGTTGGGGGATGGGTGTTGGGGTGGTCTTGGGCTGTAGCAGGGGCTTGTGCATGGGCATAGGATGGGCTTCTATGTATTCTGTGGCACTCTTGTCTTTTGCATCTCACTTTGGGAGGGGGCATGGAGGGGTGGGCAATGGGGGGAGGACATTACAGGAGGAGGATGCTTGTGTCAGTTGGGGGAGGGACCGGGTGGGGTGGTGGGGTGGGAGGATAGTGCGCGGTGGGGAGATGGGGGGGTTGGTCGGGGGGGTGGGGGGTGGGTGGTGGTGGGAGGGGGTTTTATTTTTTTCTTTTTTTTTTCGTTGGTTTTTTTTTTTTTTTTTATTTTTTTTTATTTTTTTTTTTTTTTTTTTTTTTTTTCTTCTTTTTTTTTTTTTTTCTTTCTTTTTTTGTTTTTTTCTTTTTTTCTTTTTTTATGTGTTTTTTTTTTTTTTTTATTTTTTTTTTTTGTGTTTTTTTTTTTTTTTTTTTTTTTTTTTTTTTTTTTTTTTTTTTTTTTATTTTTTTTCTTTTTATTTTGTTTTTTTTTTTTTTTTTTTTTTTTTTTTTTTTTATTTTTTTTTTTTTTTTTTTTTTTTTTTTTTTTTTTCTTTTTTTTTTTTCTTTTGTTTTTTTTTTTGTTTTTTTTTTTTTTTTTTTTTTTTTTTTCTGCTTTTTTTTTTTTTCTTTTTTTTTTTTTTTTTTTTTTTTTTTTTTTTTTTTTTTTTTCTTTTTTTTCTTCTTTTTTTTTTTTTTTTTTTTTTCGTCAATCAGATGGGTTGAGATTGCAACCAATAGTATTCTTCAATTACGGCTCCGATTTTGACTGTTGATTTGTTGAGTTGACTTTGACTTGACTGATCTGATCTTTGGCTTTGCTTTGGCCTTGTCCTTTACAGCTTTTCCATTCCGTGTCTGGTTTTGTCATTTTTTTGCATTGTTTTCTGTCTTTTGGTGTGATATCCTTTTCCTGCACAACACAAGTGTAAAACAAACATATCTTTGGCAGTTTCTGTCTGTTTTTGGTCATTTAAGTCCGTTTTTAATGGAAAAAGGTATGTGTATTTAAGCACATACCAAAATCCCCCATACTACGACATTGCCGTGTCCTCACGCAATGCTATGAAGTAAGCATTTACGAAAACTAAGACTCTTGACCCCCTCCGACTAATAACTTTGAAAAGTAGCAAAGTGTTTGTCAAAGGAAAGAATCAATAGCTTCGACAAATCCCGATTAACACCATTATTTTTATATGTACATTGACTACTCTAATTTTTGTGGATTTTTTTCAATTTTTGAATGGTTTGTCTTCTTATTTAACTCACAATGGGATCATAGAGTGAGAAACGTCCATAGAGTGATCTACGGATGTCCTTACGGTAAAGTTCATCGTCCCTGATTTTTCACTAGTCTTTAAGCCAAGCAGTTAAACGAGATCATTGTTGATATAAGTTTAGGTGTAAAGCCCTCATACTTATGACTTGTGAACTTTTGAACTCCCGACATGGATAAATGATTACGTGTGTGTGCTCGATTTAACTCAACCATAGATCAACTTATTCTCATAGTCACAAAATGAATCGTGACTCAAAGCAACAATTTATTAAGATTTTGCAACTTGATTTTATAGAACTTCAAAAATTATTATTATTATTATTATTATTATTATTATTATTATTATTATTATTATTATTATTATTTTTTTTTTCTTTTTCTTTTTTTTCAAGCTAGGAATGCGTTGCTTAGTTTGAACACCTACCTAGGCCTCGCTCCCTAGTAGGATATCACAATCAACGTCCGGTGTTCTTAGTTTGCAAACCCACCCCGTTGCTAGCGTAGTGGGAATTCACATCAACACCTTCTTCCTAATATGGCTAAGGATTAGTGTCTTAGTTTGAACCCTCACCTAGACCTTTCTTCCAAGTGAGATATCGACGACACACCATAGTCCCTAGAAGCACAGATGTCTTATTTTGAACCCCCAACTCGTGGTTAGCGGAGTGGGATATCACGGACACATCTTATTTCTTGCTCCATACTAATCACATGTATGCTTTATTGGCATTTATCTTTTCAAAACTTTTGATTTTAAAGAATCAAGTCACAAATTTGAAGCTTTTTCTGAAAACAACCGATTGAATTAGCCCGAATTAAATTCCACACACGATATGATTAGGGGAGTTAGAAGGTAATGGGAGTAAAAGAACACAAGTTATTCATATAAGTTTTTAGAGAATCTTGCTTGACTCATAAACTTATATCTTTACATACCCTATCATTTCATCGTTCTTCACTTAAAGATTCAAAGCATACTCTGAAAGGCTTGGTGCCTAAAAGAATAGCTAGGGCTCAACACGCCGATCGAGTCAAAAATTTATTCTTACTCTACCCAAAAAGAAAAAAACACTTATTCTATTTTGAAATTTTTTTTTTTTTTATTTTTTTTTTTTCTTTTTTTGGTATTTTTGCAAAAATTTGGTGGTAAACGGGATTACGTGATAACAACTGACTGCAGGCAAAAATCGAAATCGAGATTCCCCCCATACTAGAACTAGATCGTCCTCGATGTTTCAAAGGGTTTTCTTACGTAATCTAAGGCGTTTATGAAGTTTGCCAAAAGATAAAAAGTTAGTCGATTAGATTTGGATATGAATTCCCAAAAATGTAGCTGAGGATGTGAAGTCGAGTTAAAAATGACAGAATCGAGAGCCTTCACAATCCGGGAATACCTGGACATACAATACAAAGCACACAAAACATGGACAGAACACGGGTAATGGAAAATATAAGCTTTTTCTCACACAAAACACTTATTAGTATAAAGAAAGAAGATAGACTGGATAAGCATGGGGTGCCTCCCACGAAGCGCTTGTTTAGGGTCCCGACGCTTGACCCGTCCCCCGAATTTATTGGTCCATGGGGAACGTTTGGAGATCCGGGACAACCTCGGTTGGTATGTCCCCTCCAAAGTAATGTTTTATACGATGACCATTCACTTTAAAGTTGGGCCCCGAGTTTTGAGATAGTCGACGGTTGCCATAAGAAAAAACTTGGACAACGGTGGAATGGTCCAGACAGCGGGATTTAAATTTGACTCGAGAAAAATCTTCAGTCTAGAATTGAAGGGAGGATGGGACACGATCGCAACCAACGTTGAAAACGCGGTTTTTGATCTTGCATTCGTGTATCCTCTTGGTTATTCTCTTTTTGATCAGTGAGTTCTCGTAGGCATGATCACGAAGTTCATTTTAATTCAGTCAGTTGAAACTTTCCTGTGATCACCCGCTGTTTGATTATCAAAATTGGTATGCTTGAGAGCAAGAGCGCCTAGTAGGCTTTGTGCTCATAGCAGTATCGATCGGTAGATTGGACTGCCTTCCCGTACACACGCTTTCTATGGAGTACACCCGATGGGTGTTTTCGTAAGCTGTGCGAAGGCCCATAAAGCGATCATCTAATTTATCGACAGGAAGGCAACGATTTTCTCACGGTTCTTTCAAGGAATTCGCTTTAAACCACTCCGATTTGGACACCTCATAACTTGCCACACTTGTTTGTGGGTGATATGCGGTGGAGAGTGACATGGAGTTTCTCCATACTTAAGCCATGACCTTTGTAAATTGGTCATTGCAAAAGTGAGTACCTCGATCACTTATGATAGCTCGGGGTGCACCAAATCGGATTGAGAAGAGAGTTTTCAAAAATTTACAGACAAACACGGGCATCATTGGTGGGGAGGAGCTTTTGCTTCGTCCATTCTTGACATTAGTCAACAAGCCACGAGTATGTTTTTGTTCCCTCTTGAAGACGGGAACGGCTCCATAAAATCATGCCCTGATGTCAAAAGATTTCGCAAACTTAGATGGAGTTTTGTGGCATCTCATCACGTTGCGTAATTTTTCCTTGACGTTGACAAATGTCACAACGGGTGACAAAGTCATGGGCATCCTTGTAGATGGTGGGCCAATAGAATCCTGATCGAGATTTTTCGTTGTTCTACTGTGTAATTGGCACCATAGTGTTCCCCCTGTAGGATCCACTGTGGCAAGCTTTGAGAATGTCTAAACTTCTTGCTCCACGAAACACACCGTCTTATCACCTGATCAGCAAAGTCCTTAAAACAGGAAAGGATCATTCCCAGAAATTAATGCTTGCATCCTTGAAGAATTTATTTTTTGTTGGGATGTCCATGTCCCTTGATAACTAATTTCCCGCATGGTCGTTTGCAAAATCGGCAAACCATTGCGGGGTTCTTTGATCTTGAGAGCAATCGAACAAGAGTCTCGGACGAGGAAAATGCTTTCATTGATTTCTTTGTTCTCGAGTTTGTCTTGATGCGGATTTTCAAGTCTGGACAGATGATCGGCGGCGAGATTCTCAGCTCCTTTTTTGTCTCGAATTTCAATGTCAAATTCTTGGAGCAATAAGATCCACCTCATGAGTCTTGCCTTAGAATCCTTACTTGGCCAAGAAGATACTTGATGGCGGAGTGATCAGTTATACATATGCTTTTTGACACCAACAAGATATGACGAAACTTCTCAAAGGGCATACACCACAGCAAGTAATTCTTTTTTCGTAGTAATGTAGTGGAGTTTGATGCCTCCGTTCATTGTCTTTGATAAGCATAGTGTATAGGTTGAAAAATGCTTGTTTTTCTTTGCCCGAGGACTGCCCCAATTGCGAAGTCGCTAGCATCGCACATTAGTTCAAAAGGCAAGTCCCAGTCGGGAGCAATTAAGATCGGAGCCTCAGTCAGTTTTCTTTTGAGTGTATTAAAGGAATCGACACACTCTTCAGAAAAGACGAACGGAGTCTCTTTTTCAAGCAAATGAGTCATAGGACGGGCAATCTTTGAGAAGTCCTGAATGAATCGCCGGTAAAAACGGCGTGCCAATGAAAAACTACAGACACCTTGGACAGAAGTCGGATGAGGGAGTTTAGCTATTCAAAGGTTGACTTTAGCTCTATAAACCTCAAGTCAGACTTAGTAATTTTATGTCCGTGAACAAGGCCTTCCTTTACATGAAATGGCTCTTTTTCCCAGTTTAGAGACCAAATTGGGGTCTTCTCACCGTTTCTAACATCTTTTCTAATTGGGTTAGGTACGTGGAGAAAGAGTCCCCAAAGACCGAATAAGTCATACATGAATACTTCCATCGTTGTTTAATCATTTCGTGGAAGATTGCATCATACATCTTTGGAAGTGCCAGGAGCATTGCATAGGCCCAAATGGCATGCGACGATAGGATATGTTCCAGTTTGGCCTTGAAGGTTGTCTTTTCCTGATCTTTTGGGTCAATTGGAATCTGAAAGTAACCCGAGAAACCATCGAGGAAACAGTAGTATTCGTTTCCTGCTAGTCTCTCGAGCATTTGGTCCATGAATGGTAATGGGAAGTGGTCTTTCCGGGTGGCTTCATTAAGTTTTCTGTAATCAATACATACTCGCCATCCCGTGACCAATCGAGTAGGAATCAGCTCATTCTCTTCATTTGTGATGACAGTCATACCTCCTTTTTTAGAGGTTCACAGTTGTACTGGGCTCACCAAAGGGACTGTCAAGAGATGGGGTAAAATCAATCCAGCGTCAAGGAGTTTTTCAACTCTTTTTGATTTCATAGTGGATTTTCGGTTTACTTTCTCTGACTTTTGCACCGATGGTTCATAGTCCTCTTCCATTAGAATTTTGTGAGTACAAAATTCTGGGCTAACACCCTTTATGTCGGAGAGTTTCCAAGCGATGGCTCGCTTGTGGGACTTGAGAACCTTTAGAAGAGCTGCCTTTTCCTCATCTTTTAAGTCTTTAGCAATTATGACAGGCAACTTATCGTCACCTTCTAAAAATGCGTATTCAAGATGAGGTGGTAGTTCCTTTAGTTCAACCTCGGGAGGTTCATTAATGGAAGGTTCAACGGTTTTAGCTTCACAGAGTTTGAGTTCTTTCCTACCTCCAGGCATATATTGTTCATGATTTGGGAGGGGGGGTGGTGGTTCACTGTTCAAAATTGCTTCTAGAATCAGGATGTCCCTCAGGTTCCTGTAGTTGGATCAACTTTCAGATGATGTTGGATCATCTTCTAGAGCAAGAAAGAATATGCTTCTTCCATTTTAAGAGAAAATCACTGTCCCCGAAGGTGTAAAGAGTTGGAGATGAGTTGGAAACATATTGGCTCAGGGAATATGGAGTGGGATTTCCACTCGCGATAAACATTTGATTAAATCCTAGGACCTCTTGAGAATTACTCATCCAAAGCCATTTCGATGACGTCGATTTTGTTTGCCGTCATATGGTGTAATTAGCTGTGTATTTGAAGTTTGGTCAATGTTGATGGATGGCTTCCTTGCCAACACGAAGGGTAATTCTCCTCCATAAACATCTATCATAGCATGACTAGTTTTTAAGAAACATCGCCCGAGAATCAAAGGGACTCGGGGGTCTGGTTCAAAATCAACAACTACGAAGTCAGCTGGAAATTGGAACTTTCCCACCATTAGACGGACGTCTTTAGCAATACGATGGTTCCAGTGATTTTGAACGATTGCTAGCTCTAAAGTCATGCAAGTTTGGGGTTAGTTTAGGAAGAGCGAGATCTTTCCAGACAGAATTAAGGCAGAGATTAATGCTCGCACCAAGGATCGGCCAATGCGTTGCATGTAGTAATCCCGTGTTCTTCACATGGAATCAGAATTCGGCCGGGGTATCCAAGGTTCTTTGGTAACTTGTTGAGGATGACCGCTGAACAGTTCTCATTCAAAGGAGTCCTTGCCAATTCGCTCAATTTTTCCTTGTTTCCAATCAAGGTTTTTAAAGTCGAAGCAAATTTAGGCATGAGCATCAAGGCATCGGTAAAGCTAATCTCGAAACTTAAATCCCTAAAGATTTCATAGAATTTCTCGATTTGGTCGTTAGCTTTTTCCTTGCGCCTTTCATCATTTCTTCGTGATGGAAATGGAATTGATGCTTTAGGAACTGGAGTAACAACAGGAGCAACATTGGGCTCAGGATTTGGATTACGAGTTTGAATTTGAACAACAGGAGGTTGGACGTCTTCGGTGCTTCCATTATTAGCAGGAGGCATCGTGTCCTTTGTCACCTCGGTGTCATGATTAACGGCTTTCGGTCCTTGGATGGTAACACCACTTCGGGTAGTGATACCTTTTAAATCTTCCTTAGGGTTGGTAACAGTGTTACCAGGAAGAGTTCCAGAACCGGAAGTAGAAGCTGTATTAGCAGTAACAAATTTTGAAAGCATATCAGTTAAATTTGCCATTTGGGATTGCAGGTTTTGACCTTGGTTTTGCATGTTTCTCAACACTGCATCATTGGCTGTGACATATCTTTCAAAATCTGTTTTTGACACACCGTGTGTCTGAGGAGCAGGTCCTTGATGAGCTACTGGTTGATTAACTACTGGTTGATGAACCGGAGGTCGATAAATCTGACCTTGGTTGAAATTGTTTCCTCTGTTTTGATTGAAGTTATTTCCTCGATTGAAATTGTTTTGATTATTTGCATGAGGATTCTGAACTGGAGGAAAACCAGGAGGTCGAATTTGGTTTGAGACCATCGGAGGTCGATAACCAGAATTAGCTTGATTGAAATTGGCCGCAGCGGCCTGGGACACATACTCTTGAATGTTGTCATGGTACATGTTGCTGTTAGTGGCTGGACAGTTTTGATAAGAATGACCTCCCCCACAAGTTACACAACTTTGTTCAACCGCTTTTACGGGGGCGGAAGCTGGGGTTTGGTTCTTTCTATCGAGAATTAATGCCCGAACCATGTCTTTGAGTTCAGCAACATCAGATGAAATAGCTGGGGTGGAAGAGCTTGTACTCATTTTAGCTACAACAGCTTTGTTTCTTGACTGACGTACCTTAGACTTGCTCTCGATAATTTTTAAACATTCTCGAGGCATTTTGTCTAAGAAGTTACCACCGGCAGCTGAGTTCAATGAATCTTGATCATTTGAATTTAGTTATTTGAATGTATCGAGTTGATGCAAATTCTGAAAACCCATGATTTTGAGGGCATCCCCTTAAAAGATCATGAAACGATCCCAAGCCTCATTGAAAATGTCTCATCAATTTTGCTGAAATCTCGTGAATTCTTTTCTGAGATTTGTCGTTTGTTAGAGGGTGGGAAGAATTTGTAATAAATTTCCAAACAAGATCATCCCTATGTTTCAAATCGACCGAGGGGTTCTTTTTCTAGCTATCCGGGCTTGCCCTTCGAGTGGGAAAATCGGGGGAAAAGCATAGCTTAAACCGACGTATTTGGTAACGTTCGGAATCTTCATTGTTAGACAGTGATCTTGTTGAAAATACGGATGTGAGCATGTGGGTCTTCTTTTATCGTGTCCAAAAAAATTGACTTGTTTTGCACAAAGATTAAGAAGACCTTGCTTAATCTCAAAGTTATTTGCGGTGATTTTCCGGAATAACTATCGCATCCTCGTAACCCTCGGTGGGTGCTTCGAGCAATTGCGCCATAGTACGATTATCAGCCATCGTAACTATGGGAGGATTATCAGGTTTCTCAAGATTAGATGATTCAACAGAAGGCTGACGGACAGGAGGTTCTGGAACTGAAATACGGGCTTGAGACCGAGTGCGCATGCACAAAATAGAAATACAAAAAGAAAATTTACACTAATTTTTTTGGTTTTTCAAAGATTTATTCACAATTGTTTTAATCAGGACAATGGGATAGACAAATTAATACAAAATAATCTACTTAGTTCACGGTAACTCTCAAGAAAGAGAAACTCACAGGTGACACGGTGGAAGTAGAAATAGCTGCGAAGCTTATTTATCCTTTCGGGTCGTAGTTCCTAGGAACAACCATCTTATACCCAACTGTATAGTTTGTTATAATTTCCAAGGTGATCCGTTACGTCGTATGAGACACAAATGGCAGTTTTTAAATCTTTTGTTCATTTGGGAACCACTTGTTCAAACGGAAGTTATTATGATAATACCTCAGTTGAGAATATTATATTTTGGTATTTTACCAATTTGTGAATTTTATTTTCTTTTTTTATGGACAATGTTTTTATATTTTTGGTTTTTTTTCTTTGGTTTTTATCTGATAATTATACTAAAAGAAATGAAAAATATTTTTGTACTTTTTATATTTTTATAATAAAAGAAATTATTCTCAAATTTTCAAAAAACAGATAATGGTCAAATCTTAAAATAAAAACGATAAAGTTTTACACAGCCTCCCGGGGCAACGGCGCCAAAAATTGGTTGGCTGGAATTCACACCGTAATTATATAATATATCAAACCAAAATATTAAAATATATAAATAAGTGTAAAAAACCAGTCTATTCAATGAAACCGAGAAGTAAGTATAGAGCTTTCCGGGTCTTTATCCCAACGGAGGCTGTTGGGAATGGTACAATCGATTCCGATCGAAGATTTGAGTTTGAAGGAAGGAAGAGTTTGGGAGTTGAAAAAGTCAATAATTTAGATAATAACGGACTAAAAGTTCAAGAAAAAAAACCTAAAAATTATGAAATTAAAACTAGAAACGAGGGCCCGAATTCTCCGAACAAAGGGGGAAAACCTAAATCTTAAAAATAACCCTACGAAGAATTTTTCACTTCTAAACTACTCTACGGGACAAATAACGAAGAATGAAAAAGACTAGACCGAAAACGGAGTTCGTTTGACCCAAAAACGAGTCAAAACAAAAAACGTACCCGGACCCCGTTCTTTAAAAGATGAAAAGTTGTAAAAATGACCTATGAAATTTTTTTATATTTTTCCTACAAACTAGATGACAAAAGAAAATTTTCTAAAAAAGCAAAATATTTTTTTGATAATTTTTGTATTTTTTATGAATTAAATAAACTTTTAACTAAATTAAATTATAAAAAATAGTAAATGATTACGAAAAATTCTGAAAAATTTTCTAAAAATACTTTACAACTTAACAAGCCTACGAAAAATAAGAAACTCCACACAGCTTATGCAATAAGCCCCGAAAATAAGCTAAACAGCTTATAAGGCTAAAAAGCCAAAACGTACATAAATATTAAACACCTTGGGTCTTTAACGAAAAAGACCCAAGGGCGCAGTGTAGAGGTGTGTGAGTTATAAAGGGGATGTATCGCTTGGTCCCGGGTTCGAGTCTTGCTCACCCGGACCAAGTGTCTTCCCCTTTTTTTTTTTGAAAACTCAAAGAAGCAAAGTTGTTAAGCTCGTGGGGCTTAACAACTTTGTCAACTAGAGCTTTTTATGAAAAGGCCTAAATAAGCTGAAAAATCAGCTTAAAGTTGACAGAAATGGCTTATTTGGACTTAGAGGCAAAAATGCTAAGTCTTTTTTGGACTTAGGGTCGAATTAAGCTAAGACATAAACTAACATAAGCTAAGGGGTCTATACTAACTTAAATAAGCTAAAAAGGACAGGAAAAGCTAAACTAAATAAGCTGTGGAAACTTATTATGACAGGAAAGCTTAAATAAAGCTTAAAGAGGCTAAAATGCTTAAAGCTAGGACAAATAAGCTAGAAAAAGAGTAAATAAGCTAAACAACTACTTAAACTAACCTAAAATGCTATTAGGAAACAATTTGAGCTTATGGAATAAGCTCAATAAGCTAAAATCAAAAAATAAGCAATCCCTCAGCCTAAGGGACTCAAAAACAGTCAAATCCCAAGGTTTGGACTTAAAAATAAGCCATCAAATAAGCCTTTTAAGAGCTGAAACTTAAGAGGCCTATAGAAGAGCCTATAAGCTCTTCAAATAAGCCAAAAACTTGGGCTTAATTGCTCTTGATGACTGAGAAGAATAAGCCTAAAGTCTCCCCTTTGCACCAGGGGAGCTTTAAGGCTAATTCTCAAGGGCTTATTTGACAGCTTATTTTAAGCTGTCAAATAAGCTCTAAAAACACAAAGAAGCTCAAACAGATTGAGTGCTATAGCTAAACAGCTTGTGCACCAATTTTGAGCTTTTAAAAAGCATTAAAACCTGCTGATTTTGTTAAATGAAAAAGGACTTTTGGGTTTTTAGAAACTGTGACCATTATGGGCTTGGTGGTTTTTTGACTCACAAAAGTCAAAAGAACAAAGCTATTTGGACTGCTCTTTTGGGACAACCAAAACACAACTTTTTGATGCACAAAACTCAAACTACAAGTGCTTAATCATAAATAAAGCACCCCCCTAAACCCCACACCCCAATTGTGGGTTACTTAAAAAAAAACTCACAGTTATAAAAATAGATGTAAAAACTTTGGAAAGCAATTTAAAAACTGAAAAACTTTTAAAAACAGCTCATATGAGCTTAACAACTTAAGCTAAAACCAACCTCATGACCATAACCCATACCAAGACCTGTTTTAACCCATTTTAAGGCTTATGCCAAACACCCCTTTACTTAAAACTGCCAAACTAAAGTGGGCTTAAAAATCTATTTTAAAGCTAAAACTTTTAAAACCTTTTATCCACTTCTACTTAAAATGACCTAGTTAAACTATTTAAGCTATAAATTGCCTAGCTTATTTGGAAAAATAAGCTAGTTTCTCTACTAGCTTATACTACTTAAGTGACAGTTATGAAAGATAAGGTGGGATTACACAAATTTTATTTAATGAAAACTTAAAACAACTAGAGAACAAGCCTAGGAAATATGTTTGCAAGAAATTTAACAGGAATTGAAAGTAAATAAGCTAATATTTTAAGCTAAAAATTAAGCTAATATGAAGATTTAAGAAATGAAACCTTGGATTTTTGTTGTCTCAGAACCAAGGCCAGTCTTTCTGAGTGAGTGGCCTAAAAACCCTGTCCTAATGGCTCCTTAGCCTCTAAACCCTGAGCAATAAGCTCAATAAGCTTATATTAGCTTATTTCTTCATAAGCTTCCAAAATCACACTCAATGGGACATTTATGAACTGAATTCAAATTAAAACAGTATGTAAGGGCTTATAACAAGTTTTAAACTGAATTGGAGCTTATTAACAAGAATAAGCTCTAATGAGCTTATTGAGTAAAAAGAGCTTAATTTTTCATTAAAACAGAGAATTACAAATGCATAAGAGACATTAACTTAAAAACACTTTAAAATACTTTTAAAACTATATTAAAACGACATAAGAACTGAATTAAAAACTAACTTAATTGCCACAATGGCTTACAAGGCTTTTATAGCAAAAAAATACAACTAGGTCTTCTTTTCTTCTCTCTTGCTGTTGTGCTTGTTTGTAGACACACAAACAGGGATGTGTTTGTTTTGTGAGTGGTTTAAACCTCTAATCTTGGCCCTTCAATCTTCAAAATTCAATCTTGGCCATCGAAATAGACCTTGGGGGTGTGGGATTGCCAACTTGGCACATTTGTAGCTGGGAAAGGTAGTGGAGGAGGGGGAAAATGAATATCCATGGTGGTGGTGAAGGTCTTTGGGTAAAACGGGTTTTTTAGACCTGTGATTTGATTGTGTGTGGGGGGAAAACAAGGCGGGAAAAACGGTTTAAGTGTATAAAGAGTGAAGTTTTGTGGACTTGGCAAAAAAATGGCCCCTCATGGTTTATTGTTTCATTACACAAATTCTTCCTTTGTGGTTAAATAACTTTTGGGGACTTGGCAAAACAAGTCCCCAAGAGTTATATAACTCTTTGCCATAATTCGTCCTTGGTGTCATACAAAGTAGGGGAGTTAGGCTCGTTTTGGGCCCCCCACTTGTTACTTTGAGCATTTTGCAAAAACAGCCCTTGTCTTCATTTTTCTCTTTTCCCTTATAAATATAAGTTTAAGGGTTTGGATACAAGACTTGTAATACTTAGATTTATACATAATCCCATGTAAACAGAACTGTGACGGGTTTTGTTAACATAGCAATTATCATATAAATCCTCCTATTACAAGTCCCGCCCATACAAGACTTGTAATACTTAGATTTATACATAATCCCATGTAAACAAAACTGTGACGGGCTTTGTTAACATAGCAATTATCATGCCAATCCTCATATTACAAGTCCCGCCCATACAAGACTTGTAATATTTAGATTCATACATAATTCCATGTAAACAAAATTATGACGGTCTCCGTGTAATACATATAGTATAAAGCTATGAAGAAAAGTAATATCCTTAGAGACCATTGTTTAACTCATAATGTCTGAGAACGAAGTGAGACCATTGCGCAACTCACAATGTCCAAGAAGCAAGATGAGACCATTGTATAACTCACAATGTCTAAGAAGTAAGATGAGACCATTGTATAACTCACAATGTCTAAGAAGCAAGATGAGACCATTGTATAACTCACAATGTCCAAGAAGCAAGATGAGACCATTGTATAACTCACAATGTCCAAGAAGCAAGATGAGACCATTGTATAACTCACAATGTCTGACGAGTAGAATGAGACCATTGTATGTATGTTCTAACATAAGCATTAATGCATGAACGTATATGTAAGCACATAAGCAAGTATAGTGTATGCACTTTGAATATGTTTGATGTGAATGCAATGTTTGTTAACATCGGTTATAGTCTAGGGTATAATATGCACCTTAGTTCTCTATAACCTTTAGCTCGGATTACCAATCTGTTAACACCTCAAAAAATATGGGTCGCAGCGGGAAATATGTCCGGGGGCTGTTACTTAATATATCAATAGCACAAGATATCAAGAGAACGACCTCTATATGTGTCGTTTGAAAAGTGATTCTCGTGATTTCTTGAATTTGATATAACATTTGTCCCATATTCTGGCAATTCACAATGAAGAAGCTTGAAAAGAAAAATCTGAATTTAATAATACATTTGTCCCATATTTGCATCACAATGAAAAGCTTGAATGTAAAGACTCCAATGCACATCAAATAGTCCAAGCATCTAATTCACCTGAGAAAAACATGCTTAAAAGTGTCAACATTAAAGTTGGTGAGTTCATAGAGTTTTGTAAGTATAAATGTAAATGTTGGAATCCAAAGATTTATAAAGTATGTATGATTATTTCAATCCTTATAATAATCGCCAAAAGTGTAAGAGTAAATGTAGAACCAAAAGAGTTTAGTGTTTATTGCTTCGCCGCAATATAATGAAAAGTGTTCAGAAATTAGTAATGTTCAATAAGTAGTATGGACAGTGAGATCGTTGATTTTCCAAAATGTATGGGTCTACTATAACAAATACAGTACCACATAAATAATATCTACTGTTGCACTAAGCTCATGACACCGAAGCTCGACATATATGTATGCAATTTAATGCACAAAAGGTGCCCGTGTAGATGTTCAAACCCGTAAACATCCAAATTGTTCCGACATGTATGCATTCGTGTTTCAGTACAGTCGAAACTAGTGAGAGCTACTCACCCGAATAGGGATGTCAATCCCAAATAGATCTATTTATACACTCGCGCTTCCTCAACCGGTCCTCCGGTCAAGAATTTAACAGTTCATGATAATGGGCAATGGTGGGTTATGTTACTTAGGCAAACACGTAAACAGGAGATGATAACCGAAAACACTTGTGTCCAATAAAAATTAACTGTTGTATTCGTAAATAGCTTTGAGTACTTAAATCCATAAGTAGAAAAGAGTGTGATATAAATCAAGTAATCGAGTTCGTAATGAGTATGTAAACAAGTTGTATTCTCCCCCGAGATTTGTAAAGTAAATGTAAAGCAAGTGAAAGAGGGGCTATAAACTCACATCGATGTTGTAGAACGATTGGCGGGGATGCGCATATTAAGCGCCAGACAAAACGGAAACTGGAACGGCTCGACCAAGAAGTTGCGGTTTATCTTAACGGCTATGACCCACTAGCCTAGGATGATGTACTTGGTTTTCCGATGAATGAGTACGTCAACGTGACACGTTGATAAAGATTTAGATTTAAAGTTGTAATAGTTTGGTGGTTGGTTAAATAAATAAATTAAAGAGTAAACGCCAAGTGTGTAATATATTCCGTATATATTACATAATGAAAAATAATCGAGTATATAATTCATACCGTGAATTATATATCAAGATACACAACCCAAAGAATAACTCGAAGCGTATATAGTACGCGACATGTGTTACCTCTAAAAGGTGACAATTGAAATGAAATGGTCTAATTATATGATACCTTCCAAGTATTATATAAGAAAGGTGATAAAATAAATGATACTAAGTAATTCGACACGCGCCCGAATATTCCCAAATGGTTTATCAGGAAGTTCCTTTATAAAAATAAACGCACGTTTTAAGTTTGTGGATTAGATAAATGAAATTTCTAAAATCATAGTTTACGTTTGATTATCGGGTCTTCACGATTTAATAATTCTTAAGACGTTTCCAGGTAATAAGTAAAGTAGTTTTGTAAAAGTTTACTAAGTATAGCGATTTATAAAAATCTCGGCATGACCCATTCGTTTATTTAACGTTTTCCATATTAACAAAAGTTAATCATTTTCCCTTAATTAAATCAAACCATGTTGTAAACCCAAACACATCCCTTAACAGTTATTATAGAAACAAAATGAAAATAATAAATAAAGTATTTATTTAACCAATGCCACATTTAGATCCGGTTTAATATATAAATTTATATATGAAATCCTTTAATTTGTATTATCCATTTATATAAACCAAACGCACCCCTGTGCGGTTTCTGTCGAACCAAACACACCCTTATCATGAAGCTGCCAAACCAAACACCCTTATTGCTGTTAACAGCCCACCCAAACGCACCCGTGGCTGTGGAACAGCCAACCCAAACGTACCCTAATCTATATTTCAGTCAATCAAAACTGCACCCCGTAGGATTAAGACACCAGAACGCAGCCCTCTAGACGCCGGACCCACACGCACCCTTTGTGGTGGCTGACCGGCGAAACTAACACCCTTGTGGTGTTTTGTTAACCAAATGAACCCCTTGGTGTCACAACAAAAGCCAAACGCAGCCTTGTGGCTGTTTTATATAGCCAAACGCACCCTTATTGGTACAAGTACCCAAATCGACGCACCCTCTGGGTGGACTGCCAAACCAACGCACCCTGGTGGGTGACTCAGAAAAACAACGAACACCCCTGGCTGCTATTATACAACCGAACGCGCCCTAGTGGTGCGAACCCTGCAACCCAACGCACCCTAACTGACTTTTATAAAGACCATACGCGCCTTGGGTGACATTAACGACCAAACGCACCCTTGCTGTTGGCGACAGCGGTGGCGTGGTCATGGTGAGATTGTGATGAGGGTGGGGGGGGGGGGTTGGGTTGGGGGGGGTGGGGTTGGTGTGCAAATGGTGTTGTGGTGTTGTCGGCTCTTGGATGGTGCGGCTGTTGTGTGGCTGGAGGAATGGTGACAATGGAGTGAGATGTGTTTATGTTGATGATAATGACGACTTATGATGGTGCTGTGGGGGTGGTGTCGTTGGGGCAACGAAGGTCGAGGTTGAGGTGCCGAAAGGTTGCCGGTTGTGATCGGTGGAGGCGCGTGGCGGCGCGTGGTATAATAGATCGGGTAGATCGGGTAATGAGAAGCATTTTTGGGCTTGGCCGGAAAACTCGCCAGAAAAGTTTTTCGGCGGCGGCCGACGGTGGCTGCCGGAAATTGGAGAGGAGAGAGTGTTTGTTCATGTGTGTGTGGTTTGTTATAAAAATGAAATGAAAAAAAAGTATAAAAGTTTTATTTATAATAAAACTTTAAAAATAAATGACAAGTTAATAATAGTTGAGGGTTACTTGTGTAAATATCTAATGTAGTTTTTATAACTTCCGGTTCGGGACTCGTTTGAGCTAGTTAACGGTCGATTCAACGCACGAAACTTGCGCCATTGTTTTCCAAATCATTTTTCTGATAAAAATGAGTATTTACTTGATAATATTTCATAAATATTTTATAACATTTAATAAAATATCTGTTATTTGTTTTGTGAACCGGTTACGCCTTGTCTGAAATAGAAAAGAAAAAAATGGATTTCAACTCGAATATTCGCGTTTTCAACAAACGCCTTTAATTAAATTGCTAAGTATTTTATTAAATATTTTTATTTAATAAAACGTGATAATTAAATATAATTTAATTATTTTTGTGTTTCTAAAATCTTGCGAGGGCATTTCAGTCATCTTCTGACTGTTTTCGGGTCTCGGTCAAAACTAAAAAGTTGTCTGGAATATCGTTTTACATCAAATTGCTTTAGAGTCCGAGTTGTGAAAACATGATTTAGTGGTTCGTTTTTGATACGTCAACTATTAATTAATATATATCTTTTTCGTTTTCAAGCCAAATAAGTTAAAAATAACTTCCACTTGGGAAATATAATAATAAATATGATTTATTATTTGAAATATGTTCCGAAAATTTTACCGGTCACGCGGTAATTGTTTTTACGAGACAATAAAAGACCAAAAGTCAAAAAGTCAAGATCGGACCTGAAAACTCAAAGTTTAAAATAGTCATTTAAAATTTCGAAAATTGCCGGATGTTACAGTACCTACCCCTTAAAGAAATCTCGTCCCGAGATTTAATTTGTGTTAACCGATTGTGTGACCAAGAAAAATTTAAGATTTAATAACCAGTCTAACAAGAGATGAGAACTTTATTCAGCAAAAAATTTGATGTTTTCGACAGATTCTCAATACACCAAAATTTTGGGCTATGTTTGACCCATGATATTTAATCCATCAAAAGGGGTATCTCAAAAAAAAATCCATTACGATGAGGCCAATATATACAATGGTTTAGGATAAGTCCTAACAGGTTCTTGTCTTCTATTTTGCTGGTGATGGTAATCATTGTTGCGGTTGTTATTGTTATGGTTATCGGGGTAGTTATTTTTGTTAATGTGATTGTTGGAGTGGTTATTGTTGTTGCGATCATTGGGGTAGTTATCTTTGTCACGATTATTAGAATAGTTGTTGTTGTTGGTGGTGTTCCTTCTATCATCAAACTTTCGTTTGTGATTATTGGTTTCTTGCACAGAATTACGCTTTATTATTTGGTCCATTAGTCTGTGAGCTATGTTGGTGGCTTCTTCCAGAGTCTGAGGTTTTGAAGCAGTAATGTTTCCTTCAATGCTTTGCGGCAGTCCCCCGATGAAAGCTTCCATAAGTTTCTCGGTGTTTGGTACCATATTCGGGCATAAAACGGCTAATTCCTGGAATCATCTAATATAAGTCTTGAGATCACTTCCATTTACAGTCAGACCATAAAATTTATCTTACATTTTCTTGATCTCAGTTCGAGGACAATACCTGTTCGTCAGAAGCCTTTTTAACTCAATCCAGGTGATTTGATTAGCTTGCTCTATTCCCATAGGCTGGGCATATGCATTCCACCAGGACAAGGCATCATCAGTTAAAGTACCAGTAGCAAATGTTACTTTATTTTCCTCAGCACATCTGCTTCGAGAGAATACTGATTCGGTTCGTTCAAACCAGCGAATAAGGCCTACTGCTCCTTCCGTACCATTAAAGTAGAAAGGTTGACAGTTGATAAACTCTTTGTAGTTTCCCGTTTTCACTACAGGAGTTCCAGTAAGATTGGTGTTCCTGTTGGGATTACTAGCACTTGCCATGGCAGCAGTCTGTGCTTCCAGGGCTGCAGTAAAATCAGCAATCAGTTGCCGGATGGCATCCAAAGTTATGGCTGGTGTTTCGGATGTTGACGTCCTTTTGGGAGGCATTCTATCAACATAAGAGAACATGTAGTAAGAATGACATCATAAGTTTTGGAAGGTAATACTTAAAAGAAAATGTGATGCTTAAAATGCTTAAAGAGAAATGCTTATTTTTGAAATTTAAGCACTTAGGGGTTATGGTATGACTCATGAAGACGGAGATAATGATGCAATTGGTTGAAATGAGGATGAAAGAGCGATAAGTTGGAAACAATAAGATATGAAACGGGATTGCCTTTATAAATAACTTGCCTTCTTACTGTACATAGTCAAGATTTGACAAGCGTTTTTATTTATACCACACATCCCATGGCTAGGATAAAGCTATAACTATTCTAAGAGTTTGTTGATTCTGAGCCGGTGGATGACATCCTATTGGAAATTCTATAGTAAGCAAAGGCAATCTTATCCTTTTGCCCTAACTGCTTCTTTTGAAGTTTGATAATCTGAGTACGGATTTTCTTAAGTTCGGTCTTTAGTTCGTCTCTATTCCTTCGTATGATCATTCTATCAATACGTCCTTCCTCCATTTTCTCGATACAGTGAAAAGAGAGTTCATCTAAGTAATTCAAAATAT
>BQNB010011544.1:0-2500 GCA_026074375.1 Tanacetum coccineum
TAATATCATTTTCAGAAGTCAAACTCGGTATTGATTTTTGGTTAATAGTCAAACTCGAAAGTATAACTGTTTATTCCGAAAATGGTTTCGAAAATGACTTTGTTCAAGATCGAGAGTGATATGAAGAAAGACAAAAGACCAGATCTACTACATGTGTACATCTACAGAATCTGTCCCGGTCAACTCAACTGAGTTTGGTCACAAACAAACCAAAATAGAAAAGAAAAGAAGAAGTAGAGACAATATATCAACAACATCAACAGCTTCTTAATAATTTTACACAACATAAAACCCCATCTTACAAAATCAACAGCATCGTCACAGTCTCCACATCAAATCATGATTACTAATTTCAACTCCACATCTAAAAACTATAACCCTTCGTCACAAATACACTCATCAACAAATCCATGTCTAAATCCTATTTCCCATCGTCACAAGTATATCTCAACCATCTCCATCCATCAACTCAAACGAAAACCACGATCTCAGACTTAATCAGCCTTTTTATATAAATCTTTTAAAGATTTTATCAGGTTTGATTCGTTATCATCATCGATCTATAAAAGGACAAGCCTTTATTTTGATATTTGAATTTAAATAAAGTTTGATAACAACTTTGATATAAACTTTATTTGGTTCGATTGCGAACAAACAAGAACAACAAAAACTCATGACCTACCTGAGACCCTCTAAATGATTTAGAATCCTTGTGTCTTCAGTGCACTTGTGAGATTCAAATCAGCCGAAAGAAGATGAGAAGTTATTTCAGCTGTAGTCTCATAATTTGGGTTAATAAACTACACGAATGACTTGGTTGTGGGTTGTTGGGTTTCTGGTGATAGGAGGATGGGATGTCGTTGAGAATATATTATGAAGGAAATATGTTCTTGCTACTGTGTTGGATTATTGATAAATGAATTGAGATGTAGTGTATATGTGTGTGGTAGGCGACATAAAAGTGATTAGGGTTATAGTGTGTGAGATGATTTAGGGATTATGCACGTTTTATATCCCTAATGTATGGACCAGTTACAATATGTTGGATGTTGGGCCGAGTTTTAGAAAATGAATTGGGCCACGTTATAACAAAATGAAATAAGTTGGGCCGAGAGGTTATGGACGTGGGCTGGTATGGTTTAGCAGTCGGGTATTATCAAAAATAATAGGCTGGTGCTATTGAAAGAAAATGCTATGAGCCAAATATGCTTATAGTATATATATTTTAGCCTTATACTTATGGATTGAGCCGAGAATAAAATGCTATCATGACAAGTTGACTAGACATTGTTGATCCGTTAACGACATTCAAAAACAACATTTGTCTAGTTTAACGACATTCACGAACAACAACACAACAAACACGATACATAACACTACAAACGATCCGAATAAGATTCACTAAATGACAAACGGCTAAAGATTCAGATTACGATGACAAGTGATCACGGAGTTGATTTGGTATCCCTTATTTGAGCTTGAAGTTGGATTTCACGAAGGCGTCTACGTATTTCATCATCGAGACTTCCTTTTACTTTCTACCCCTTTTCTATAAACCCAATCTATCGATTGATGACTTGCTTGAACGTATATGGTTTATGATTAAGACTTGGATTATCTAGTTATTTCCTGATGTAAGGAGTTACATTGTAGTACTCACGGGTTATAGCTATCACTTAAAGGAGTTACGTTTTAGTACTCAGTGTCACACGTAGATGCCGATGTGGATAATTTCAAGAGGTGGTGTACTTCTTATACTTTTCTGGTTAGGTATAGAGTACTTATAGATTTAATCTTGCACCGTTCTTCAATCAACAACAGTGCAAGCTTAAGTAACAAATTTGGGGGATTTCACTTCATTTTTAAGTTTGGTATATTGGGTTTACTTCACCAAGTGGTCACAACAATAGCTGACAGAAAATGAGGTTGGTAAGTTAGCCAGAGAGTTTAAAGGTTGAGATGTAATCAGCAATTCTCACGAGATATTATTGTCCCATTCCAAGACAATGGTACTTCACAGTCTAAGCAAAATTCTCAAAGTTCTTCAACGACATTCATATACAAGACCTTGATTATACCAAGTTTTCTTGATTCTTGCTTCATCTCCTTTACGGTTTCTAAAGACAAGAGGGCAATGCTTTGTTTGGATTTCAAGATTTGTGTTAAAGACAAGAACTTCTCGAGTATATGTGCGTACACAACAATGATGCTTCTGAGAGTTTGCAACCATCATGGGGGAAAATGTATACATCCGGGACTTAGTTGACTTTGATGTTACCATGTCAACTTCCAGGGGGAAGTAGTGTATACTACTTTACCAAGTATGGTTTATGAAGTATTCTGCATACGTGAGAAGAATTGTTGCTGATTTCTCGCATGCACCCCCAAACAAATATTCACCAAGCCCTAAGCCCTAATGACAAAGCAGTGGTCTTGGTGTAAGTATGGTGGTTTGACTTCTACAAATTTCCGCTGTGCACGTCAATGACAAGTAGAAGAT
>BQNB010011544.1:12500-81141 GCA_026074375.1 Tanacetum coccineum
CCAAAATTCTTGATTTACTGGGAATTGGTCAAACGAGTTTTCTTGTGAAGCTTGGCACTGATACGCCGTATCTTCTTAGTCGGATACGGCGTATTGGTGAATTTTTAGAATTCTTCAATTGTCTTCATTTTAGCTCCAAGTTGCGCGCCTTTTAGCATGTCTTCACAAAACACTCCTGAATTACTGCATTTATCAACTTTATAGCAATTAAGTACAAAATAATTCAATAATTATATAAAAGTGGGCAAAATAGATGGGATAAATGATGTAATAAAGTGACGTTATTTGATGATATCAAATATCCCCCACTTGAATCCTACTTGTCCTCAAGTAGACTTTAGAAAAGAGTTTAGTTTATGAAAATGTGTCCTCACCGAAGTTAAGGATTTTTCCATTTTAAACATCGTTTTGTTCTAATCACCTGCACATGACCAAGCTCCTCACGAAATATGGAAATGAAAACACTCATATCACTCAACTAATCTAGGGTGCAACATTTAAGTAGTACGCTCAATTGCTCGTGAATCGATTAGGTTTTGTACATAAAGCTTGGCAAGGATACACATCTCCACCGCTAAAGCTAAGGAAGAACAAGTCAAAAGCTAAATTGGGTATTTATTAGAAGGCTCGGGTTAAATCATTCTTTTTAGGAGAATGATATAGGGTATGGAGCTTCTGACTTTCACCAGAGGTTGTCATTAAACAAGGCAGCTGAGACATGAATACATGGCCGTATCGACGGAATAGACATCCACGCTCGAACACATCCTCATTCGAGTATATCCTAAGGTTAGTTATCAGGAAAGGGAAGTAAAATGGTTGTTAAACAAAATTCACAAAACAAATAGATTAAGCCAACAAATAAGGTACGGTTGCTAGTAACTTTCCCCCGACCGTTCCATGACAAAGACTCAAACATATAGACAGACGCCTTGATCACAGAAATGACAATGACAACCAAAGTTGACGTTCCCATAACGGTCAACTTCCCTTACATCCCGCTCTTTACATACTTTTACACAAGTGGTGATATCGGCCACTTTTTACAAAACTTTACATCGTTGATTTTTTTTGTAACGTATCAACGAATAATCGATCCTTCTAAGTAATTCCATTGGTATAAACTTCTTTTGAACCGACTATTTTTCTTCCTTCTCTTTTTCCATTTTTTTTGAAACAATACGATAAAATAAAATCCTCTGGTTTAATTCCAGCCGGTCTCATTTCATAATTGTCCAGATAATCTTTCTTTATACTTTTTCTTGCGGACATAATTCATATATGTTGAAGTAGTGAAAACTTACGAGCTACATAACTTTCCCATTGCATTGTGCAATTTCTCGACCATTACAGAGATAGAAAATTTTCACTTTGACACAGGAAATACAAAACTTTACACGAAAGCGACTAGCAACATAGAGAAATAGGCTTAATCTACATGGTAGGCTAAGGTGCAAAGGTGTAACGAAACATATAATATGGTGTAAACAAAAAGAAAGAGAATGGCTCAACAAGGTTGTTCTAAAGGGGATTTTACCCTAAAAATATAGAGTTAATCAAGGGTTACAACGGGAGTTTAACTAACCAGATAAGTTAAGTTATTTTTATGACATGTAGCTATTTGGTTTAATCCTAGAAATTTATCAGTTGAACATGTTCTTCAATCTAAATCCATAGTACTAATCATGGCGGTCCAGAGTGAAAACCAGGCCCAAGTTCTAAAGTCTACTACGACACCACCAAGGCACACTCGTCTCATTTTGTGAAATTTAGTAGACAATTTGGAAACGGAATAGGCTTAATTCTCACAATATGTATCAAGGGTTATAGTGCGCTACGTAAAGTAACTAGTGATTTTTACAAAAGTCATGCTAAAAAAATTTCAAATTTTGACCGTTTTTAAGCATTTTGCATGTTATTTTATAAAAAAGAGGACAAGTACGTTCTAAATATCTATCCCTCCACTTAATTTATACAACGTCCTCGTTGTATAGATAAAACAATAAAATTATTAGGGAAAAATAGAATTAGAACGGAAAACTCCCTGATGTTTTGCTCGTGATAATTCTCCATGATGAGTTCTTGAGTAAAAAGTGTGTTGACTAGGGCTTCAGAATGCCCGGATGAGTTCAATAGGTGTCTTTTTTAGCTTTCCTTATAGCAAGGTCCTGCATAAAAGATTAGAAGACAAAAGTGCAATTCCTATCTCGGTTATACAATGGTTACAATGCAGGAAAACAATTAAACACACAACTGTACAGGGATCAATACGCCGTATCCCAAACCCTAGGATACGCCGTATGGTTCCTGTAAAAACAATTAAAATTTTTAAAGTACTGAAATTAAATTACAGACTGATAACGTCCAAACACATCCATACGCCGTATCCAGAGGGGTTCGATACGCCGTATGGAGTGTCTGGGAAGACAGACTCGTGCAAACAATTTAAAAATAGTTCAAACAATTTAAGAACGACCGGGTTGTCTCCCGGGAAGCACTTTTGTTTCAGCTAGCCGTTAAGTTCGACTTTTTTCCTTTCCAGCTTTCATCTTTCCATCATTCGCTCGCTCTTGTCCCCGTGAGTTAAGTTTTTTATAACCATTTGGCATGACATGTATTTCATGAAAAATGGCATGCCGAGCATAACATCTCTTGTAACATCTTCTTCGTCAATGATGATAAAACCTGCAAGAATAGAAAATTTTCCAACGAAAATAGGTATATCTATTAGAGTTCTGGGAGGACTCTTCCCTTCGTGACCGTCCTTGTCATTGATTATAGAATAATAAAAGCTTTTGGTAATTAAATTAATGGACAAGGAAGGGATGAAGTCAGCATTAACATTTTTATACCCAATCGTGCAGGAAAACTTCATTTTATAGCAACACTTAGAACTAGTTTTAACATTAACGGGCTCATCGACAATAGTTGGCTCAAAATCAACATCTTGATTCGTCTCGGGTTCTAGAGGTGTGTCCAAGTCATTTAATTCAATGTAGTTACCATAAATCGGGTCGAATGACTCGTTATCCTCTTTTATAAGCTTCGTATTTGAATCAAGATTTTTTAACATAAAGACCCTCCTGATTATGCTAGTGGCTGGCTTGATACTTTTGAAAACAAGTTTTTCTTCCCCGAACCTTAGAGTAATTTTTCTTTTGTAAACATTAATCTTGGAATGGGTAGTAGATAAAAATGGTCGACCGAGGATCAAAGGTACATCGTCATCCTCGGGTATGTCCAAGATGATAAAGTCTATAGGGAAAATATATTTGCCAATCCTTACTAACACGTTTTCAGCAATACCCCTTGGTTATTTTATTGTTCTGTCAGCCAGTTCAATGGTCAACCTAGTATGAGACAAAATTTCTAGACCAAGGTTGGTGTAGGTAGAAAATGGCATAACACTCACACTTGCTCCTAGGTCAACAAGGGCTTTATCAAAACAAACATTATGAATAAAACAAGGTAAAGTAAAGCTCCCTTTCCTCAGCTTCCATCTCATCATTGTTATTAGAAAGTTGGTGGAATTTTTAACGAACTTTTCTACCAAATCTTCCCAAGTAGTAACCGAGCCAATACAATCCTTTTTAAACCATTCTCTTGCGACACCTGCGAGTGAGATAGGGAAGATGCTAAGCCTAAATCGGTCTTGACTTACCCCATTTACTTTGATTGGCCCAGCTACTACAAGAAAATTATTAATGTGTTCAAACGCGTTTTCTCCAATTATCCCATTGAAAGTATTATCACGTATCTTGACCAGAAACGCTCCTTGTATCTTCAAAAAAAAATCTCGATCATTCTTCCCTCGTTATCATTAGATATGAAGTTCTTTCGGGTAACGAAAATATATTCATTCAGTTTTGTCATCGTGATTCCTTTCTTCGTAAAACGGTTTCCTGGAAATAAGCACAAATGATTAGTAGGATATGCCCTCAGGGGAGAGAACGCATAAAACAGGAAATCGAATACGAAAAATTGCTACTGTTACTGTATCAGATGATCAATACGCCATATTCAATTGATTTGAATACGTCGTATGGATCTGCTGAAGGCCATTACACGCTGAATTTACAGAATACGCCATATTGTTTGGAAGAACATATAAGTTGTTTATACTGTAGAGATTAATATGTTGTTCTGAGTAGAAGGGTTGATACGTCGTATCCAACTGGTGGATACGGCGTATCAGTTGATCTATCAGAACAGGATACTTAGAAAACAATTAAATAATGCGAGAATTTAAACACACAATTAAACACACAATGCTGTTAAATACAAACAGAATTAAATCATGCTAATTTAAATTACTTCTAGCTAATTAGTATAAAAGAAATTACTAATAAAATTAAAGTTAAACATTTTTATTCCCCCCGACAGCTGCGCCAAACAACAATGATGTGGCTATCGTGTAGGGTCAATTTATTGATTACCAACTTAAATTTTATATTTATGCCGACTATGCCTAAACAACACTTTAAACGGGCAGTGTACCGATCGGGTAGAGTTTCATAGTAAGTAGGGTGTCAGAACACTAAGAGCGAGGTCGTTAACCTTATATCTATCAGTATATTAATAAATCTAATTAAGTTTATGTCTAAATGACTTGCTAAACCCCTATGCTAAACCTAGTTTTATTGATAATTGGGATTTTCATCCTGAGAGACTGGCACAGGTTTTATGATTGACAATAATCAATTCTAAACACAAATAAACATGCAAGAAAAGAGCAATCAGAAGATAAAAGAATGGTACAAGCCAAATGATAAAAAACCGTATTAGCATATTAAATCCGATTAAAATCGGTTCGTTTGTTAGTGCAATGATTTTCTTATCACGAAGTGGGATATCATTCTTAAGACTTAGGCGTGGACATCATCCTTAAGACTCTAGACATGTTAAAACAGTCATAATTAACATATCCACATAAAGCATCCTTTTAGTTTAATTATAATCTATCTAGGGATTAAAGCAATGGTGATCTTCTTAAACCCTAGCCCATCAGGACTTTACCCACTTACTGTTTGACGGTATTTTATATACTGGTAGTTCACTGTTCAAGTCTTTATCAATTAATTAAGAACATACTTGTTGAAACATACGGGTCACATTCGTCCAGACCTAAGCTCAAATTTAAGACAAAGAAAGAACATTATATTGTGATCCTAATAAATTCAATTAAAAAATTAAATATAAAACACGATATTGAGACTATTCACGGGTATCTAGTTCACCTAGTTAGGCATAACTAGAACCAATGTTGAATTATCATGGTCCCATATTCAAACACGTAGACAAGTATCATGTGATAAACATAATTAAACTTTCAATGATAAATTAAGAAATCGGGTTTAAACCAAACCAAAGATTAAATCTTTATTAAGATGGCTAATACTCAGGGGTATTCTATCCCATAACCATTGTAATTATACACGCGTGATCAAATACCAAGGGTAAAACTAAACGTTTTACCGAACAATACCAAAAATTAAATAATTACAAGAGTATAGGAATTACACGGTGTCTTCTATGGAATTATGAACGATGATTGACCTTTGGTTGCTCTTTTTTTCTTCAGAAAATTGTCTTTTATGTGTATGGTAAAGAGAATAATGATTTTGCACACTAAAACTCTCGTTTTTGAGTCTTCTATTTATAAGTGTCAGAAGAAAGTGACTAGATACTAACCGTATTGAATGAAGTCAATACGTCGTATAAGGGTGTTTTTCTTGGAGTGTGCGCTAAGTTTATAATCAATCAGATACAACTTTCCAAATTATAATTATTCATCAAATCTATGAATGTCTATCCAGCTGATAAGGACTATGAAAAACAGGATACCCGTTTAGGAAGTGAAAAACACACGTTTTTTTCTTGTAAAGTCCAGCGCTGTCCATCGTATCTTCTTTGTGGATAAGGAGTATTGGTCATAAATAAGCATTCTTTAAAATATCACGTTTAACTCCAAAAATTGCAGATGGGGGGGGGGGGGGGGGGGGGGGGGGGGGGGGGTTAGGGATACATTTTAGTATGTCTTCACAAATCACTCTGTAATTACTGCAATTTACAACTTTAAGCTATTAAGTAACGATTCTTGCAATAATTATATAAAAGTGGATAATTTATTCGGTATATATGTTGGTATAAATGTATTGTTATTTGATATCATCAACGACATCAGGATCCAACCGACTTAAAGAAGCCCTAGAAGATTCGGCGAGGCGACGGTGTCAAGATTATAATGCGACGCCTTCGTGCCCCGTTTTCCTAATATAACAAACTTGTTTTTAGGGTTTTAGGTGTAAAACCTTTGGGAAAGAACAACTAATTATAAAGTCAATTATAGCAGTTGTTTGGGTCTTTTTAGGGTGTCAAAACCCTCTTGTATCAGCCTTAAATACATGTTTTAATCAAGTGAAGTCTTCTATCTTTCATCATTCAATATGTCTAGGTGTTGTTTAATTGATTCTTGTTCTTCATTTCCTTATAATATGCTAGGCTAGGTCCATTATTATTTACTTATGATTGCATGAAACTTAGTTTGTAGATCCTTTTAATATTGCGTCTGTGATGAGATGTGCGTGTTGAGCTTTAGAAAACATAGCATAAGATATTAAATTGGCATAGACGTCTAGGGAAACGCCAGTGTGTAGAAATGATACCATCGGTAACAATCTTCATACTACCTTACCCCTAATATGGTTGTTCCCTCTTAAGTGTTTTAATGCATGTAATGTACTCTTAGGGGCCTTGTAATAGTCTTCATACTACCATACTTGTGTGTTGCCTTAATGGAATATTATATAGACAGCGTTTTTGTGTAATTCGTTCATGACTAAGGAAATACTTACACAAATCATCACAAGTGTAAAAAGCAATAGGATTAGGAGAAGCAAACTAAGGAGTAGTGCATAATAATAATACTGTTCGTTTACCATATTATTTTCACCAAAGTAGTTTAGATTTATTATTAGTTTAAATAGTTAAAACCAAAACCAACCTCTAAAACCAAAATTTTAATAGTTTTTATATAAAAAAATATAAAATACCAAAAATAATCTTCTCTCGACCCTTAGACCTCTATTATATTATGTTTGAGACTTCCCAACATATTCCCCTAGAGAAAGATAACAACCCCCCGAGTCTTACTTTACTACACTACAGCGGTTAGGTACTCTGCCTAGGGAGTTGCAAAACTCTTTTCGAGTTTACAAGACTTGCATCAAGTTTTTGGCGCCGCTGCGTGGGGAATAGTTAGGTTTCAAAAATTTTCTAGCTTAGGTCTACTCGCTTGATTCCTATCAAGTGAGATTTTAAATTTCTGTTAATTAGCTTTCGTTAGTCTATCTTTTTCTTTGTTCCCTCTGTTTTTGTAAATCTTTTCATTGACCTCTGATATGTGTTTAATCACATATCAATTTTCCTTAATAAAACGAGCTTAAATGACCAAAAATACACGTAAAATGCATTGTATATGTATGTATTGTGAATTGTGATGTGGGTCATTAACGATATATCTAAAAAAGGACAGAAACAACAAGCCAAAACAGACAAAACCTGAGCACGAGATTAGAAGAGCGTGAGAAAACAAAGCCGAAGGCATATTCATTTTTAATGGGCCAACCCGTACCCGTTTAATGGGCCGGGTCAGCCCATTAACATTTGAAATATTACTAGGCCTTCTAATAAACATAAACTATAAATCTAAGTCCAAGATCCCAAGTCCAAATCCATTCCCTTTAACAGGTCCAGGCCCAAGAAAAAAATAGTCAAAGCCCAAGTGATAAGTCCTCATCCAGTCAAAACAATAAAAAAAACCCGCCTTGTGTTACTATTTATCATCTCCTTCAATTTTACAAAGTAACTAGGGTAAAAGCCACCAATCCACACGCACCCATCTCTTCTAGAAGGCCAACGTGGCAGCTCTGACAGCATACCAAGGCCACGCTGGCAATCCTAAAGGTTTCTATTGGCTAGTGAAACGTGAAGAGTGATCAAGGGCTCTAACGAATGGATTTGGAATCAAGGGTCGAGATTAAAGGCTTGAAGACGCTCCTCAAGGCCTAGAAGCTTCTCTCAATCACTATAAATAGAGGCTCATTCACACACAGGGATATCTAGCTTAGTGTAGTTTTTAGTAGCTTATTGTTGTAGCTTTAGCTTATTTCCTGCTTATTTTTAATGTAATTTTCTTTTTAAAGCCTTGTAATCTCTTTTCAAGTAATAAAAGTTCATTTCATTTGAATTGTGTTCTAAATTCTATTTTAACTTTTATGCAATTATGATTTAAATGTGTTTAGAATTAAGCTAATAAGCTCAATAAGCTCTCTATTACTAATAAGCTAGTTTTCATTCAGTTTAGCTTTCTAAAAGCTAAACTAAATAAGCTTTTCACCTTAAATCCACTCAAAAAGTCATAATAAGCTTTTGATGATAAGCCAGAAAGGGATGGGCTTATGGTGTTTTAATAAGCTCTTTTGAGCAATTTAGATCCCTGTTTAGCTGGGATCAAGGTACACTCTCTTTTACTATTTTCTAGCTTAATTACTTTTCTAGCTTATTAATCTGCTTATTGCTTGCTTATTATAGTTAAATGTGCTTATTTAGTAAAAGTCAAAGGGTAAAATAGTTATTTAAAGTTCTAAGAATTGACGATTGTCACAGGTAAATGGTTCAATACCCGGTGAATAGAATAAATAAAATAATGTTAGTTACATGGGAGAGCGGTGATGAGCCACTCTAAACCAATTGCCAAAAGCAAACCTCTAACATGTCGACCACGGCCCGACACATAACAGCCAAATCACTAGACAACTAACATGTAACAACATGATCTTAGACGGCTCGACCACGGCAACCAGTTTTAGATCCTTTAGTTAGAGATTTACCTTTTGGTGTTTCCTTGGTGAAGGATGGCTTCTTATAAGACTCATACTCTTTTGTTCTTCTCCTCTTGGTCTTCTTACCCTAGTTTGGTCCAACTAGTGGGTCTTCATTATCATCGTCTTCATCATCATCATGCTTTCTCTTGTGATCTTTAACTGTGTCAGTGACTCCCTTATCCATTGGGGTTTCATCTTCAATCAATGCTTCCATTAGTGCATGGTACAATCGATGATTGGCAGGATTTCTATTAAAAGACTTGTTTGCATGCATGGATTGGTAGAGAGCGCTTTTTAGATCATATTCTTCAAGAGCCGCCTTGTTAGTATACATGCAGGTAAACTATGAGTTCTTTTGACTCTCAGCTTGTTCTTTCTTAATCTTGAGAATCTCTGGAGGACTTTTCTAAGATTCTTGTTCAGCTACTAAAATATGCTTAATTATATTGCAAATATGTTTGTTTTGTGTTGTTATATCTTTCAGGTATAAAGGATTGAAAACGAGGCAAAAATAGAGACTTTTGGATATGATTTGAAGACATTTGCGCTTTTTTCGAGATCAAGACGAAGTCGTTAATATTTCCTGAGCATGCCATTGGAAAGAGCACGAGATTTTGAGTCCGACGGTGCCTTCATATTTTATTGGACCGGCCCGACACCACTTATATGTGTCGAACCGACCCATATTTATTAAAAGACCAAAGTTAACTCACTTTATTATCAAACCCAGCCCAAGTGGATTCAGCCCACCAGAAATTGAATGTGCAAGTTTCAGCCCAGTTATAATGCAAAGCTCAACCCAAGAAACGCATGTCCAAATCTGGTACTTTTGCTTAGAAAAACGGATGATATTAAAGAAAGAAAAAGGCAGCAGACGAGGAACTTATCTTTCCATCATTTGTTTGTCATATTTTTTTTATTCTTTTTTTTGTTCTTTATCAGTAGTGTAGGATTGCAGCAAAAGTATCTTATCTTTTTTTTCTGTCTTTCATTTTCAGTTCGAGTAGATTAAAATTAGATTAGAATAGAACGACAATTTTAGTGTATTTGTTATTCATTTTTATCAATTGATTAGATGGTAAGTTAGTATAGGAATAGACTAGGAAATCCATTTTATGTAATTCCATTTCGTAGATTTGTGAAAGTTTGGGATTGATGTATGACGAGCGGGTATTGTAGTTTGATTCCGGATTGGTTATTTTTGGTGTTGATGTTTGAGTGGAGCGTATAAATGGCGTTATGGTTTGGGATTTGGATTAGTTTGGTTTTATTTTGCACTATGGAGTATGTGTTCATATCTATTGTCTCCGGGTTAAGTCGAGCTAATTCTCGGTTTCATCTTTTTCTTATCTCTTTTATTTCTTTATTCTATACTTATCGCCGCTTTTAGCTTAGTCATTATTATTGTTGCTTTAGTTGTTATCCGTAGTGTAGTTATGCCTATTATCGTTAGATTAGTTTCCATGTTTAGCGAGTAATTTCTGATGCTTGTTAAGTAAGTTGGTGATTAGTGAATTAAGTGTGGAATTTAATAAGAGATTAGTGATTAATAATTTGCAAAAGTTATTTAGTTTAGTGTTTTATTTAGTCGAACGGGCAAAAGCCGTAAGATTAAGTAGGCATCAAACTAGTAATTAATATCTTGATAAAAAGTTGTTTTCAATATTAAGCCAACGTTTTGAGGAAACGATTATTTAGATGGATATTAATTCGTCATTAAGATCTAAAAACTTCACACTTAAGAATCTATTTACTTTTACACGACAAGCATATTTTTCTTTATATATTCTTCATCTTTTTAGCTTGCTTAATATTTAGTATAATCTAGTTTATCGCTATCTTTAGTTTTAATTAAAAACCAAAAATCAAAAGATAATCAAGCATCAAACGACAAGCATTTACGTAAATCTCAAATTCAATTCTCGTTGGGATACGACTCCGGAAGATTAGATTTTTACTTGTTCTCAAGTGATTATTTATTCTAACGGGATACTTAATATTATATACATACGACTAGTACGTATTTATACAATATCAAAAATGGCGCCGTTGCCAGGGACAGGTGTACAATTTTCACGTGGTGTTTGAAGTTAGTGCCTTGAAGATCCTTTCTTTGGAAAGTTTATTTTCGTACTTATTAAAAATATAAAAATCTAAAAGAAAATTTTAGCTTATTTTATTTTATTTTTATTTTTCCTTTTCTTTTATAAATATTAAAAAATTTACCAAAATATTTTTATTTTTATTATCATTATCTTTATAAAAATCTAAAAATATTCTCCTTTATCCTCTTATTTCATTTTATTCTTATCTTCTTTTCCCTCATATCTGTTTAATTCTTTATCATCATGTCTTGGTTTATGAGATGCTCGTGGTGTGGAGGTCCGTTTAACGGTGAAAATTGTCGGCGTTGTACCAATGTGAGTTTTGGAGACAAGTTTGTCCGTAACCCTGATCCCATTTCTTATGTTGAAACACCTAATTTTTCTTACCCACCTCCACAGCCCAAGTCATACTCGTGTGAGTTATGTGGGAACGATTCTCACTACGGTTATGATTGTCCACCACGGGTACCGCTTGTCTATGAGAAGGAACCGTGCTACAATCAAAACTTTGGTGATAATTATTATTTACAAAATTCATCGAGTTATCCCTAACAATATCTTTGTTGCGAAAACTGTGGGGGTCCTCATGCGAATTTTCAGTGTAAACCGAGGAATCAATATTACTTTGAGTCTAACCCTTGCTATAATCCTAATTCCTACGGTTTTGACCAACCCACACAGATATCCATCGATCATCAACCTCCAAAAGAAATTAGTGTCCGAGAATTGCTACTTCAAGAGAAACTTCATAAAGCTTTACAAGCCATTTGTGAAAAGTTAAATCAACAAGAGCAGGCAGCTAATGTTAGTACTTATACTCCTGAGCCTTCGTGACATTTCAATTTTATTTACGATGATGACAATGATGACGAGGAGAGTACTATTCTTTTGAATGAAATTATTTCTTAAATTCCTCCATCTATTGCAATCACACCCGTCTTACCGACTATGGAGCCCGAGGACTCTCTCATCATGGGGGATGAGAATCTTAGCACCAATCTCGAAAAGGAATTGGACAAATTCATAAAGTTTAGTGTTGAGGACCTTGTCCCAATCCCAAGTGAGTCCGAGGATACGTCCGACAGTAACAAAGAGTGTGATTTGCCTTTTTGTGATAATTTTGTGACTTTCTCTAATCCTCTCTTCGATACTAATGATGATGAGTGTTTAGACCCAGGAGGCGATATTGATGAGATCGATATTTTTCTAGAAATTGATGGTTCTTTTCCTGAATATGAAACATTTTGCTTTAATATTGAAGAGAAGAGTAGTGGCAGTACCACTACTCATTCTGATTATTCTCTTCCGGATTATGATGCATTCTATTTTGATGATGATCATATTAAAGAGAAGAGTAGTGGTAGTACCACTACTCATTCTGATTTTTCTCTTCCTGAATATGATTCGTTTATCTTTGATCTTTTGATTAATCCGTTTCCTCCTACCGATAGGAGTGTTTCTCATCATGAGGAGTTCGTCGATGAACTCGCTCACATCATATCTCCACCAGAGTATGATCATTTTTACTTTGATCTTAAAGACATTATTAGTCTGGACCCCCCTGAGTCAACTCTAGTTATTGATGAGTCTACCCTACTAGTCACACCACTTCTCAATTCTAAGGAAATTTCCTTAAGCGAAGTGGACAAATTTGATCCTTTTTTCTCCCTAACACAGTCAGGTGAGAAGACGATGGTGATGGAGACCCCTTCTTTTGGTTTTCCTCATATACTATAACCCCATCCTGCTGCATACTCACCTAAGGAGGTGATGTATTGCTATTTCCTTCCTCACCTCACATCGGGTGATGGATTTGACCATGGACCTAAAATGAAATAACCCTAGAGTCAAGCTAGAGACTCGAACAAAAACAAGCGCTTCTCGGGAGGCAACCCGTGTTCCCTTTCTCTTTCTCTTTCTCTTTCTATTTATATCTTTCTTAGTAGTAATAATATATTAGTTTAGTAGTAGTATTAATAATGAATATGTGTGGGGGTGTGCTTCTTTCTTTGGTTTGTGGTAATGTTTTTTGCTTGCAGGATTCCTTAAGATCGTGAAGACCCGTGCTTGTTTTCAATCCTCCAATCACCCGGTCTTCGATCTTCTGCTTATTTTAGAATCCTTAATCCTGATCATGTATATTTATTGTGTTTCCCCTTTTACACTTGGATTTTTTGCATTTGCCTTTTTCGTTCATAAGTGTAGGGGTAATACCTGACATTTTTAAACATTGAGGCCAATGTTCAATTCTAAGTGTGGGGGGGATTTCTATCGAAGTTGATCATACCTGTGCCCTGCTTTGTCCCTTGCAACCTCGTTTTGACCTTAGTTTTTGTTTTATTTTAGTGTTAAAAAATGAATGAAAAAAATGATGAAAATATAAAAATATAGAAATAAGTAGGCCCGTAGAACTTAGGATATTTTGACTTGACCGAGTTATGCACTCTAGCTTTCCTCTTAGCTTTCGAGACTAAGCATTTGCTTAACTTTAAAATTTTGAAAAGAACGAAAAATGATAGAGTTGAATATAAGTTAGATGCTAAGCATGGAGTAGTTGGATGTCTTTATAGCTCATAGAGGTTAATTGTGGCTTTTTGCTCCCACCAGCTTAATAAACGTTATATAATTGTTAAATAAATAAAGTTAATTTGGTTTTTGAGATTATTAGTTTAAATCTCTTCATAGAGATTCCTTCTGGTGAAAGTAAGGTACACATCGATGTTTTGTCAGTGTTATGGGGAAATAGGTTACAGATTCTTGACGGCTCGCTACCGTTGTCTAGGTAGTTAAAAGACCACATGACTTAAAATTTGGCTACCAAAAATTTAATAATAAATCAAAGCCGAAATAAAACCACTGGACCATAGTTGGCTCGCATACCGATGTGGCAGTTGTTTAAAGGGTGGAGATAATAATAATAATAATAAAAACCGTTGGCTGATAAAAGATTACTGGACCATAGTCGGCTCGCATACTGGTGTGGCAGTTTTCAAAAGAAGGCCCATAGTAAGAATAATAAATCCGAGACTGATAAAAGATTACTAGACCATGGTTGGCTCGCATACCGATGTGGCAGTTGTTTAAAGGACCGAGGGATTAAAATGTTGCAATAATAATAATAAAGCCAAATTTCGACTCCGGGGTTATCTAAATAAAGCCTCCATCTCTAGACTCGTAGTTGAGTTATTTCGGATGAAATAAAAAGGATAACCCCTAAATCATGCGAATTTAGAACCTTAATGTGGACCTTATTCTCACCATATCGTCTTTTTAGGAAATGATTTCAAACTAATTATGGTCTAAACCAGGCACCTTTATGATAGTAAGTGTTAAGAATTTTGTATAACGGACTTAATAATGTTAGTGTATTGTAGTTAGTTCTGCTAGTTACATAGTTAGTACTGGTAGAAGGATTATCGTAGTTAGTACTGGTAAGTGTTAGCATCTAATTTTATATTTGGCTGTGATTTCATTTTAAGCTTAGTTTGGGGATTGTGAAAAAAAAAGTCAGAGGATCGACGAACGCTCACCGTTCTTAAGCCTTTTAAATATTTTTATTTAATTTTTCTCTTAATTTTATCTATTAATGAATAAGTGGTTAAAACGGGGGCACTTTCGAAATAAATAATTTTTGAACCTTCTTAATGGACCTCTATGATCTTGTTTGATGTGAGGGGTCATAAGTTAAAGGGGGATTTAATTATTTATTTTCGGGCTTGTTTTATAAACATTGCGTGCGGGACCAGCAATGGCTTAGTGTGGGGGAATTTGACGTGTGCTAAAACACACATTATTTATACCCCAAAAAACACTAATAAACGGACTAAAAATACTAAAATATGTTTATTTTATACATTTAAATATGTTTTGTTGGTATTACTTTATGTCATTGCAGTGTATACAGATTGAAAACAAAGCAAAAACGGGTATTTACGGGTTCGTTATTCGATCAAGTGTGCTTAGTATTCAAGATCAAGACAAAGTCGTAAAAAGTCCCCAAGCATATCATTGGAAAGAGCGCGAGATTACGAGTCCAATGGTGCCCTTAGATTTTATTGGGTCAGCTCGTAACCTATTTAAATGGGTCGGGTCAACCCATTATCAACTTAGCCCAACAACATGATCCCAAGATAAAAGAAATAAATCTAATTATAAGAAGATGATGACGTCGGCATGCTGACAAGTCACATGCTTTAAATAAAATCATTTCCCGCTCCACGTGAGGCTCCACTATTTTGGAAGGCGAATGAAAGTTGACACGTGGTGGAATAAATTGTTATTCAATTCATTTTTCAATGTTATTGAAAGATAGCGATTATGATCCAACAGTCAGCACTATTGCATACGAGGTACGCTGTCATAAATGAAACGTGTCATCCATCCATCGGCTCGTCATTCTTTCAATCCGTGTGCTCGCGATCCAAGGCCAATCATTGGCTACTTAATGATGCAATGATGAGATGAATTTACAATTCTACCCCCTGGATTGCTTATTAAAACTCAACTCGCTCCCCCACAGTTTTTATGATTAGTTTTAGTTTATTTTTTGCGCTTTTTTCATTAAATAGTACTCCCTCCGGTCCCATATTTAAGTGTCCATTTTTTTGACTTTTTAAGTCTTTTTCTCTTCAACTATGATCCTTAATTATTGTTTTCTTATGGTATATGATACTCAATGCTAAAATTTATGAATTGGATAGAGTTTTTCGAATGTATTTTTCATTGGTATTTTAATTTTACAGTAAGCTTTATATAATCATCAAAGAAAATATTTTACTCGGTTCTCAAAGTTTATGAAAAAAAAGAATTCAAAAAGTCAAAAATAGGACACATTAATATCGGGACGGACGGTGAGATAGCTTATTAGTTTTATAGTTGTAGCTTATTTTCGTGTTTGGCTTATTTGGAAAAGCTATTTCAACAGCTTATTTTTTAATATTGTAAGATTTTTACTAGTTAATGAAAGTGTTTATGCTAAAGTTTTTTTTCTCCATTTTTTAATAGATGTTTATCCCAGCTTATTGTAGAATAAGCTCTCCTTTCTAAGTTAATAGTCAGCTTTATTTCTTAACTTTCTCTTCGGTTGTAAGAAGTTTTTTTCGATAAGCTTATTCATAAGTTATGTACAAATTTACAACCTGAAATCCTAATAAGTTTTGATTTCAAGTTTTTTATATTAGCTAAGGTTTTAACTTTTTGCCTAAGTGTATAAGTCATTTGATAAGTCATATTTCGAAAGAATTGATAAGGTTTAGTAATAGCTTGTTGGATCTCATTCGAGCTTAGATATTTTACAAAAGATTCCGTGAAAGCTTATTTGATTGAGATTGTTCGGATAAGCTTAATAGCTTATTTTGATTCTTCATTTCATTAGTAAGATTGGATAATTGTTTTATTATGCTTGAATATTGCTATCCTCACATGTTAATACTTGTTTTGTTTTATATTTTTGTAAGCTTGTTGGAAGTTTATGATCTTGTTTATAAGGTTTTAGTCAAGAGCTTAATCTTCGCTTAACAAATTTAGTGCTAGTTTTTAGATTGTAGTTTATGGAGAGATTTCGGCTTTTAAAAGTTTAGAGTGAGAAGCTCATTCGCTTGTCTTATTATAAGTTGTTTGTTAATCTTGCTTAATTGTGTCGTAGCTTATTAAGAATTTTTAATTACTGATCATAAATTTCATGCGCGTGTTCTTTAGATTAGCTTTGGGCTTGTAGAATTTAGATCTTAGGCTTTCAATAGTAATTACACCACATTTGGTATTATAGCTTGGGCCTTGCAGTTAGGTTTGTAAAATAAATTTGGGCTTTTGACAGTTTTAATTTGGATCTGTTAGGGTTATAGGCCTGCGTTTGGTTTGTGAATTTGATAATTTGGCCACGTTTAGTTTTTAGAATGGGCCTGTGTTTAGTTATAGGTTGGGTTTGCGATTTATCTTAGGACTTAGTTTAGAATTAGGCTCGTTTTAGGCTTGCGTCTTAAAAAAAATAGGAAAGGTTTTAGAATTTGACTTCTGCTAATTTGTTAAACTGTTTATGCATAACAGTTTATATTTTTTGTTTTGACTTTGGTTCCGGTCAACTCATGAGGCGTGAAGTTTAAGGATTTAGTAAGCTAGATAGAATTTGAATATTTTCTTTAGCTTACTAAATCGGGTGGTATTCGTTTATTTGCGGCTCTTCAATTCGGTTCCATTTTTTTTTATCACTTTTCAATTAATTAGTGTAGTTTAATATGTTTTGCTTTGCTTATTTGATCATTATGCGTAGTGAGTAGTTTAATTAGTGCTTGTTAAGTGATAATGTGAATTGGGAATTAAGTGTGGATTGTAAAAAGGCTTGTTAATTAATAATCCTCGATTATTTAGATTTGTAGTTTGAATGTTTTAAAGGGCAAAATCCGGAAAAATAGTCAAACGACACATCTAGTAATTAATATATTTTTAAGAAATTTTTGTCAAAATAAACCAACGTTGTGAGATAATTATCTTTTCTAAGGAAATTAATTCATTAATAGACCTTAATTCACACTTGATGAACTTTTCACGTCACTTAGCAAGCATTTTCGTCTTATAAATCTTTTAGATCATTTTTAGCATAATTCTCGTAGTTTAATTGTTTAAAATATAATTCTCGTAGTTTAATTGTTTAGTATAATTCTAGTATTATTATTATTAGTATAATTTTCTTAGTATTAAAAATAGTTTTTAAACCAAAAATCTTAAAAGATAATCAAGCAATATACTTCAAAAACATTAACATGGATTTCAATTCATCTCTCGCCGTGGAAACAACACTCGGAAGATAGACTATTACTTTTCCTAAAGTAATTTTCTTATCTAATGGGATATACTATATATTTATATCGAATCACTTCTAGTATTTGAAATTCATGAATTTCTTCTTGCATTGCATCGATCCATGACGGTTCGGTCATTGCTCGTTTGAAGTTCTTTGGTTCTACAAAAGTTAGGAAGGCATCAAAATAACACCACATGGCGTTAGTTTGGAGTTGCTTTCTAGTAGAGACACAGCGAGAAGGATCTCTGATCACGTTTTCTATAGGATGATCCTTAGTCCATTACCTAAGGTGTTAAATGGAGTGTGGGTTTATCCAATTTCGATGATGATCCTTGAGAAGTTGATTCTTCATGAAGTGGATCATCACAAAAAGTTGGTGCTTTGGGAGATTTTTCAAAACCTTGAGAAATGTTTAGAGAATGTTCTTGTTCTTGTGTTGATGGATTACTTGTTGATGAAGCATCCTGGTCAATGGAAGTTGACACAGGAGAATCGGCTAAAACCACAGCTCTTGGAGCAGCAGCTTCTTAAACTAGACAAACAGCAATAGATGGAGGAGTTGATCTTTTTCATTGAACTAGTTACTAGAACAAGCGATCCCAATCATCTCTTGGTGGTGGAATACAAGGTTGTTGAGAAACAGGGTTTGGAACGAGTCCATGATCTGGATACTGCAGGAGTCATTAGAATGGAATAGCCGATTTGGGGTCCTGAACTGAATTGTTTAGAAGCCATTGCTGTCAAGCTTATCGAATGTCACATGAATTGTTTCAATAATTTTTTAGGTTCTTTTGTTGTAGATTTGACACGCTTCTGTGCGGGTGTGTTACCAAGAAAATACCAGTGTAGCTTTTGCATCTTATTTACCCAGCGTCTGTCATTGTCATTGGTAGGATAAAGAGTGCACCAAAGCATGAAAGAATGATAAAATTGGGTTTTCTTATCTTGCATAAGTTTCATATGGAGTCTTTGTTTGTATCGAAGGCGGATTTGATGAATGGTTTTGGTGTAACAGGCTGTATCTGATTGCTTCGGCCATAAAAATAATGGGAGCTTTTGACAAAATATTACATTGTCCGAGAACTTCTTTAAGAGTTTGGTTTGCTTTTTTGACAACGCTTTTACGTTCTGCTGAGGAGTATGGGCAAAGATGTTTGATGCGATTGATGCCAACATTTAATAAAATTCATGAAGTTTGATTGACAAAGTTCGGTTCTATTTCTGTCCTCTCGAAACATTACGACAGTGGCGTTAACCGAACTTGAATATTTTTTATGCGTTTATGATGGCCTTCTTAGGAGCTTTCATCTTTTGTCATCAAAAATAATGACCAAGTTTAATTTTGAGTAATTGTCGACAATCACTAGAATACCTTTTTCTTTCTCTCGTTTAATACTCGCCAACTAACGCCACCGGCCACACAAATCATGTGCAAAGTATTATAGCTTCTCTAGGTTAGTGGTCTTCAGCTTTGGGTTGATGGGGCGGATTTTGTTTGAGCTTTTTCCTAATTACTGCACATGTGAACACAGTATGATCTTTCTAAAATGATAGTCTTAGGAATGCTTGTGTAAGACCTTCTTTAGCTAGCGTTTGTTAAGAGTAACGAAGTTGGAGATGTGATAGTACCGACTCACGTCCGGATGCCAACAACCCAACTCTTAATCTTTGACGCTCTTGGTTTAAAAGTTAGATCAGAGATGTTTTGTTAGCTGTCCATCAATGAGAAATCTGTGTACAAATTTGTGTCTGCGAGTAAAGATCACAGAGAAGTGTATGATGCATCACTCTTCTAGAAGATTACGAGAACAAGCAGAGGTGTTTTTCTGATGAAATGATCTTCAAAGATCCGCGTCTGCAAAATTGGAATTCCAACGGTAAACAAAGTTATAGTCACAAAGCACCCCTCGACGTAGTATACTCTTGAAATAGTAACATTTCCCAGCTCATAGTCACCATACCCCATAATTCTTGCAATATGGTCGTTCCCAAATCTAACTGTACCCAGAAATTTACTAACAAAGTTCATGAGCCTAGAGCGGGTCTCCTGTCATATGATTCGTAACATCCGAAGTCCAGAAAACAATCTTGACATGACCTATCATGACAAGAGATAGAAGAAGATGGATATTCTCATGTAGCATGGGATCCCCAAGTATGCATTGGGTTCTCCGATTTGTGGTTGCATTCGTAGATTTTACAATCTTAGCCTTTTTACTCGAACCTACATTTTTAACATTTTTGGGTTTTCCATATCACGAGCTTTAACGTGGTTGTTTGTCGTTTCAACTGAGTGGGAAGTGGTTTTTTTGGAGGCTCTACTGTTAGCTGAGTGATCTATTTAAAGGGCACGAGTTACCAACTATTGCATGTTGGTTTCCACTTAAGTCTTACTTCAGTGTAATACATGACCAGTATGTTTCTAAATATTTTGTTTTTATGTTCTTAGAGATTTAGATACGGCTATTTCACATTTTTCAAAAAATCAAGAAGACACATATCATGAACACCATAAAGCATAGATTTCTTACAAGTAGCACAAATAAGTTCAGAATTCGCTTTTAACAATGAATGCTTAACATCAACATCTACGAATAGGTTTAAAAGACGATTCTTTTTATTACTTTTATAGGTTTAGGCTTCTACTTTAATTTTTCTTTATGTTCTTACTGGTGTTGCGAGATCTATCATATCTGTTTTATTGCCAATGTTAGGCTTTGACTCCGCAATTATCTAGTTAGAACCATACATTCAATTCTGTTAGAAGACACAACACAGGTGTGTTAGAATCTGATGTTGTAGATGACTCTACCTGTTTAATGTTGCTTGAGGATGTGAGAGGTTCTGCAAACCTAACTTTCTTAACATTGTTTTTGGGTGTAATAGCAACCTTTTTCCCACTAAGTTTAATCGCATTAGGGCATGTGTCTTGAACATATACCAGTAACTCTTGAATTCGTTAGGCATGCTTACAAGCAAAGTCTAACGCATTATCTAAAGGTTGTTTTGCTTTAGCTTGTTTGACTATTCCCCAAAGAATATCAGCTTGTTCCTGAGTGTACTTAAGGTAATCTATGTGAGCTTCCCTATTTTGCAATAACCTAGGAGCCAAAGGTTCTAAGTCTAGATTGAACATTCCTGGAACAATAGTGTTGTGATGGTATTTGTGCCCAGGCTAATATCAAACAATTTCTTTTCCTTTTACTTTTCGTAAATCACTTTTCAATGATGTTATCACAAAAACCTTATCATGAATTTGAGCTTTTAAATCCTCATTTTCAACACATTTTAAGTTCAGTTTATCAATTAAAGAGCCACTCTGTTCTTTAGTACGAACACGTGTCTTTTTTATTGAGTCAAACTGATCTTTAAAAACCTGTTTCACATGATTAATTTCTTTACAAAGACGCTCATTTTCCGAAATCAATTTTGCCACACTATTCTCTAGTTTACATTTTTAAGGTACTCTATTTCACAATAATCTATAATTGTCATTTCCACTCCTTGGACTTTTCTTTATTGATTTGATCATTCTTCAACTCTACCAAATGGTCGAGTTTTTGTACTTGTAGCGGGGGGGTGGTTGAGCTTTCAAATCATTATTTTCAAAATTATTCTTGGAATTTCATGGCATTTGATTTTACAAGATTAATCTTTTTGAAAAAGTTTCTTGATTAAGGTTGTCTTGACAATTCAGAGAAATACAATATTTTTCAAAGTTTGTGAGTAACTTTCAAAAAGATATTATGGACATTTTTGTGATTGTCAAAAGTCCAGCATAAGATTGAAACATTATCACAAGATTTATTTTCTTTTCTTTACATTGTCACAAATTACCATTCAAAGACATAGAAGTCATCCTAGTAAGATGGAATATCTTGCAGACTGATTTGTTCTAAGTGTCGATCCATTTTCAAAAGTAATTCTTGCCTTTCGTAATTCCAAACATTGTTTGTCAACTGGAGATTGTTGAAAAATAATAGTTCCATCTGAGTAAATGTTTTGAACTTCCTTTATTTCTTTTAGAGATCTTTATCAAACATATTGAGATGTCTTTTAAAGATTTTAGAAATGGAATAATTTTATGTTAAAGACTGCTTTTTGTATTGTCACAACCCCCATTCACCTTCTGTATGAGCATCAAGTGTTGTCCTCTTCTTCACCACAGAGTCAAACTGGGCGAGGTGGAATTTAAGCTTTTTAAGGCTTGCATTCACCAAACTCACCTTAGGTAGTTCACTAGGAACTTCCACTATGACAAGTGGTTTATTAAAAGATTCAATGATAGGATTGGATATACGTAACCAGAAAGCTTATTTAGCCGACAATTCTTGTTGTGGAGTAAAACGTTTCCCAAAATCTTCAAATAGTCGATTTAATTTTTCATAATCAATAGGTTTATGAGAAATGTTTTGTTTAATGGCCTCTAGATCCTTTTCTTTTTCAGACATTTTTGATCGACTCTCTTCTTTAAAAATCAATGTTTCCTCATCACCAATCACAGACATAGCAACATGTTTAGCAGAAATAATAATACCATCATACAAGGTTGGTTTAATCAGCTGAGCTTTCTTGAGATAAAACAGATTTTGATAACTTAGAGCTTGTTTGTGTATATTATCATATAATATTAAATGGCTTTGTTCAACATGTGACACTGTTTGAGCAGATTGACCCACTTTAAAAATAATATTATCAAGTTCCGTTATCTTCTTTTCCAAATCAATTTCATTTTCCATATATTTATTTTCTTTTTCTTTGGATTCAATTTTGAAAACAATGAATGTTTGCAATAAACAGTCCTTTTCTTTGATTTGTTTAGAAAGATTTTTCTCAAGTGAGTCAACTTGTTCTTTTAGTGCAAGCTTCTCTTTAATCATATCATCCATTTGAGAATCAATCATTTTTTTCTGAATGCTTAATTCAAATTGAAGACGTTGTTCAAAAGTTTTGACTCTGTTCCGTTTATTATCTCTCTGAGCTCAGAGGATTATTGTTTCTTTATTCGCTCTTCTCTTATTAGCCTTTCCTTATATTATTTGCATGATTAATATTCTGTTTCCGGCATTTGTTCATCACAGATAAGGATCATGAATCTCATTTTGTTGACATGCAAAGTAGTATCTTGAATAGTTGTCAGTTGTGTTTCTTGCAAATATTGAGAATGCGAAATGATATTACTATCACTATGTATCTCATTATCTGTAAAATTGACAACTGGTGATTGTTCAAAATCCTACATTGCATGCAAACTTTGATTTTCCATATCATTAAGATACGTTTTCGAATGATGTACCTTTGAGATAACGTCAGAACCATAGTTGGAAATATTGGCCATGAGAACTGCTTTTGCATTCGAGATATCATCACAGTCAGAATCATAAGTATCAAGATCCTCAGTCTGAAAGACGAGTCATTGCTTTGAATATTGCGCTCTGAACAGCTTGACCGTCTGGAACCCTTGGCTCTGCAGAAAATTGGTGAGTTGCTCTTTTTTCATCCTAAAATCTTGTGTACAGCTTCCCAAGCTCTAGCTAACATTTGCTTTTTCCTTATTTACCATACCTGCAATTCCTGGTCACTTGGCTGAGTGCATTGGCTAGCCATTATGCCTTTCACCTTGACGTTGTAGCATTTAACAACCTTAGTCTGTCTACATGCATTGTTTTCCCAGAACTTGTAGCTTTACTCTTATAACTGTTAGTACCAGAATTACTTTTTGCCTTGTCTCCCCTGAACTTGTTGTACTGTGACCCTGCCATCTTGAATAGTGGCTTGGTTTCTTAGATTCGAGGAAGTTCTAAGCTGATTATTAGTTGAGGGGAACCTTAAGGAAGCGACAGCTGTTAGAAAAGCCATTGCCTTGTTGAGACAAGAAATTGGATCATCTCCTGGAGAGAATTCCAGAACAGCAAGACTTGAGTCCACAAGAGGTGACTCAGTCATAGGTTGTATAGAAACTTGAGGTGATAAGAAGTTTATGGAACAGATGAGGTTTGATGATTCATTTGAGACTGATATGGATATGATGGTGAAATGGATGAATGATTGAATTGAGGTTGTGATGGATAAGTAGATGAGTAATGTTGAGTGGGATGAATTGATCCATATTGAGATGGTGGAAACTATTGTTGAAGCTGAGGATTGTTGTATGAAGACTGATAAGTGTTGAAGTGAGGTGGTGTCATCTGATGATTAGCAACTACTGCAAGTGGATATTGATTGTTTTCACGCATAAGACGAACTTCATTTGCATGGAGTTCGTGTTGTTCAAGATATGCATGAAGCTGATCAAAGTTGGTAGTATGCAAATCTTTTAGAAGCTTGACATCAGTCACAAACTTACTCAATTCAGGTGGAAGACTATTTAAGAACTTGGTATTAACTTGAAATTGTTCCATTTTCATGTTGTAGATGTTCATGTCATTAATCAGCTGAGTGAATCTCAAGTAATACTTATGAAGTGATTCCCTCTTGATGTGAGTAAACTTATCAAATGCATCATACAGTTTACACTCTCTTTCCTGCTTAGTCAAAGAGGTACCTTGCATTAGTAATTGAACTATCTCCCATAAATCCTTGGCAACTATGTGATGATTAATAAGTGAATAGATATCAGCTGGTAGACCTTGAAGAATGATATTGGTTGCCTTCATATCACAATCAGCTTGAATTTTCTCAGCAGCAGATAATTCAGCATATTTCTTTGTTCTGGTCACCTCGTTCTCTTCAATAGTAGGCCAAATGAGTGGACCGTGTTTAAATGATTCAAGTATCATTCTTCTGTGCTCTCTGTTTTACATGTATAATTACATTCTACTTTTCCAAGAATCATACAGGTCCTTGTCCAACAAAGGTGGATGATTATCAGCACCGGAGAGTATCATGTACTCCGCAAGAGTATTCTTTTGTCCAAGTGGAATAATTGAATCCATTTTAATGTGACAAGATAAAAATGATCGTACAGTGATTGGAGGTTGTTGTGTTAAAGTGAGGTTTGATTAATGAAATTGAGTCTTTGGAATACACGGGATTTTATAATTCTTGATAAAACTAGGAAATCAAGTTTTCATGGGATTTTACAAATCAAAGAACAACCGTATAATTCACCTAATGAAAGTGTATAGTTCTCCCAAGTAGAGCGTATAAATCACCCAAGCAAATTATGTATAAATCGCCTTAAGGAGCAACGTATAAATCGCCCTTGGAAATAAACGTATAAATCGCCCTTGAAAATAAATACGTATAAAAACGCCCTTGAATGAAAACCACGTTATAAATCGCCCAGGAAATGAACATATATAAATCGCCTTGGATATAAACAGCTATTAATAGCCTATGTGGAAAAACACGTATAATTCGCCTGAAGATAAAACGTATAATTCGCCTGAAGAAAAGAACATATAACTCGCCTTAGGTAATTTACGTATAAATCGCCTTAGGAAATTTCGTATAACTCGCCTAAACAAAATACGTATAAATCGCCTATTAAAAATACACGTATAATTCGCCTTTAGAACTACGTATAATTCTCCTAAAGAGAAACGTATATAACTCGCCTTAACGTATAATTCGCCCAAACTCTCTACGAAACTCAAAACTTAAAAATCTTAAAAAGACTCACTTTTTGACGTTTTTACCTGATTTTTCTTGTACTTCTTACCTATCTAAGACTATTAGAACCTTAAAAGCACAAACTTTAACGTTTTTGACATGAAAATTTTGAAATCAAGATTCTTGGTACAAAACCCTTTTACTAACCAAAAAGACTCAAAAAGATGAAAATTTTGATGGTTTTTCAAAGATTTTCTTGTACTTCTAGCCTAAACTAAGATAAATAAAGAAGAAAGTTTAAAGCTTTATGGTTTTTAAACCTTCAAAAAGTGAAAACTTTTTGAATGGTTAGAACCAAGATACACGAGTAAACAAAGGTAACAAACGTACACAAAACATTCATAAACACCCCATGGCCCTTGATACCAATTGTAGAATATCTTAACACATATAGTATGTGATTCGCTTATAGTTTTTTTTAAAGAGAGAAAGAGGTGGTTCGATGAACACTTAGAGAGAGAAACAAAGAAAGAACAATTAGATTACTAGGTGAGGAAATAAACAACCAACACCCTCTCCATGAGTGGAGGGGGTATAAATACAATGTATAGTGGCCGACCATGGGCCTCATAAGAGGCTTTTCATTTGCCTTTAGCCTGGTTAGCTTTCGAACTTAACCATTCGACTTACTACGAGCTACGACTAACTATATTGGAAGTGACCGATACTTTTTGTATTTCTAACAAAATGTATCTCGTCTTGGACTTTTAAGCTAAACGGTTCGCACTTTTATAGTAAAATCTCATTCCGGACAACTTTCATGTTTTATACTTAAGCCGATTCGGACACGAAAGGCTTCGAATCGCCTGTTTTAGCTGCTGATCTGATCACCTAAGGTTACCCTTTTTGCCAAAAAATGTTTCAAGTTTCATTTGGCCATAACTTGGTCGTTTTAAGTCCGTTTTTAACGTTCTATATATCAAAACGATCGGGGAATCATTAACTACCATAATCTTAGACTTTTAACACTTTAAAACATTTTTAATCACCCCTTAACCTCCTCACTAATTTTGGACAACAAACAATTAATGTCAAAACACTTCTAAAAATTACCCCAAACTACACCATAGTGCTTAATCTATCCTAAACTCCATTCACAACTAAACCAACAATAAAACCATACTTAAAACTATCCTAATCCCATCCTCATCATTGTTGCAACACACTTTTTAACTCGTCTCACCAAAATCACAAAACTATTAACATATTACTTTCATTTTTACAAGAGATAACAAGACCTCATTTCATTTTTTTTACAAAGGATTCACAAACACATGGAGTCATAACTTAACAAGGATTCAAGAACAAAGAAAGAATCAAGGAAGATGATCAAGAAATAGTTACAAGATATGAAAAACAAGAGAGAAACTCAAGATCTAAACTAATAAACCCTAGATCATAAAAATCAAAAGAAACTCTTGAACCCTAACTCTTAAATCTTTAATAACCCTTTAATCAATGAATCAATGTTTCAAACCAACTTAGATATGATAAATAATCAACCTAGAACTCTTGTATTTGAAGGAAAATCAAATATATGAACACCCTATTTAGGGTGTTTATAACCGTGAGTTATAGAGAGCAAGAAGGAGAAGAAGACGATTTTTGGAGGCTTGAAAGAAATGAATGAACCCTAATGTGTTTATAGTGTGGTATTTAAAGAAGGATCCCATGTGCTAGAGTCTTGCATTGGTTGACAAGTCAACACCTAAACTATGTCATAAAACCATAGGATTAGTAGTGGTTTTATGGTTAGGGTACAAGTGCTCTCTCTCCTCCCTAGGAGGAGGCATGGCTAGAAATGGGGGAAGATAAAAGAGTGCTTGGTTACTTGAGATTAGAAGTGACCTTAGTGTAAGACATGGTACTTAAGCATGTGCATTATTTCTAGAAGTAAAATTTGAATTTGTTTTGTGCTTTCTCTTACTAGATTCGGCCCTATATATAATTGGTGTAGGATTAATATAATTTTTGGGTATTGGGTATAATTGTGAGTATTTGTTGAAGTATAGATAGGTATAGATGCTTCCATGCATGCATAATTGTATTTTATTACGAAACGTAAACATTTTACGTAACCAATAGAAATAAAATATGAAAAGTTAAAAATTATCTTTATAAAAATAATATAATACTTGTTTGACGTAAACTTTTATTTGTTTGATGTCGATTTACATTGAATGTTAATTTTTAGTTTACGTGATTTAACTAAATGATTTGAAATTAAATTGAACGCGTAAAAGTTTAAAATAAATAGTTGAATATTTATTGACGTAAAATGACGTGAAAATTCAAATTGTTACAGTCTCCCCGTGTTAAAAGAATTTTTCCCCGAAATTCAGTTTGACTTGCCTTCCGGAATGGTGTTGGTGAAGAGGTGTGGGTTTCAATTCCTTGTCGGTGGTTAAACTTGCCGGTGGATTTTCCTAGGGTAGCTAACAATGCGTATTCGACTTTTTGTCTTAAGATTTGGTATAAGGTGATGTCAACTTTATAGTAAGATAGTGTAAAGGTCTACCTAGTTGCTATGGTTACTAATTTGGTTTTCCCGTGACAAACACGTTTTATGAATACGCACACAAGACTTGATATAGATAGAAAATTAGTTCTTGACAAGAAGTTTTTAAGGTGCCTACTTCTCAGCATGACATGGTACTTCCTGAATTATACATAGGTGATCAGGCTATGTATATTTGAGGTCTAACGATGCGATGCTCGTTTTTGTCAAAATAGTGTTATGTATAAGGTAGTATCAAAATGATTTACATTGTGAGAAAATAATTAACAAGATAAGAAAACAAGGTAGTTTATAAAGTGACAACAAAGTGATTTGCGAGATGATTGTACGATGGTTTATAAGTTAATAGTTAAATAGCTTAAGATAGTAAAATAATTAATGTGATGGAAACAAAATAGTTCCATATGATAAAAACAAGATGTTAGTTTATTTCACGATAGTAAAATAATTTGTGTGATGAAAAATGGTTTCATAAGGTAAGATCAAGATGGTCCATAAGGTGATAGTAACATTTTTGAGGTGATTTTAAGATATTATATAAGATGTCAAGAAAGTAGTTCATAAGGTATTTGTGAAATGATTGTAAGTAGTTTATACTGCCACCACTATAATGAGGTGGTCAATGGAGGAGAAATTGTCCGGTCTACCAAGCTGAAGTTGAAGAAGAGGAAGGATGCTAGCATGGCTATTACTTCTGGTATCTCACTATAAAACCCTCAATTCTTTCCTAATAATACTTGGTAAGAATGATTTGGGTTGTGATACTCATATCTGTAATACCTTGCAGGTTCTTAGAGAAAGTAGGAAGTTAAAATATGGAGCTTTAAGTCTGTACATAGGAAATGGAATGCGTGAAGCCGTTGAAGCTATTGGAAGTTTTGATTTAATTCTTCCTAGTGGTTTAATAAATGTATTAGATAAATGTTAGTTTGCACCATCTGTTACTAGGGGTGTTGTTTCAATTTCTCATTTGGTTAATAACAGTTATATTCATACATTTACGAATTATGGTATTTCTGTTTCGAAAGATAATGTGTTTTATTTTAATGCAATTCCAAGGGATGGTATTTATGAAATAGATATACATAATCTTTATCCAAATGTTAGTTCTATATTTAATATTAGAAACAAAAGATCCAAACATTCGTTGGACTCTTCTTATCTATGGCATTGTCGTCTTGGTCATATAAACAAGAAACGCATGGACAAGCTTCAGCGTGATGGGATCTTGCAACCACTCACGATGAATCACTTGAGAAATGAAAATATTATCTGGGGAGATGGCGCGCAAGCCTTTTTCACATCAAGTGGAAAGAGCTAAGGATCTATTAGGACTTATACACACTGATGTATGTGGCCCTTTTAGAACTGTGTCAAGAGAGGGTGCTAGTACTTCATCATAATTTACAGATGTTTCAGCCCGTTATGGTTTATGTTATTGATGAAACATAAACATAGGTGTTGAAAATTAAAGGTCTTTCAGAATGAAGTTGAAAATCAACTCGGTAAAAAGATAAAGGCGATTCGATCTGATCGAGGAGGCGAATACCTGAGTCATGAGTTTGTTAATCACATGAAAAGTTGCATCAACTTCTTTTGTTGCAATAATTGTGGAGTTCGTTGTTGATTATCTCAAGCAAGTATTTCCCAATGGAATCCATGTTACAGATCATAGCATCTTTGAAGGATTGAGCATCAAATCTTGTATATTTCTGCATACGCTCTTTGAATTCTGAATTAAAAGCATTTTCAAACGTTGTTCTTAGTTTTGTCAAAATAGTCTTGCAATCAGTCTGAGAAATTATTTCTTTGGTAAGATGTTGTTCTAGTAAATCAAAGTCTTGAGCGAATATTCTTTTAAAGATAGGCATGGTACCAAAATCTTGTAAAGTATCTGTGAGAAACTTGAATTGTGACTGAATTGCTCTAAGACTTTTCATGCATCGTTCTTTTGAAAGTTGTGTCTTCTCTTGAACTTTAGAAGTTGAACACGAAGAAACTGTGTCATTGTGAAGAACACTTGATGTTTGAGTTTGCAAATTGGTATTGGCATTTGACATTTTGATGTTGTGAATGGATATCGGATCTTAAGTAGGTAAAGTGATTGTTGTTGTGGATTGAAATCAATTAACGTTCACGGGATTTTACAAATCTTTGTTTAAAACCGAGAAAAGAATCGTATCTTTCGTGGGATTTTAAAAAATCAAGAAGAAACCGTGAAACAATGATTAATTGTTGTTGAAATCGTTGTTGTTGTCGAAGTACTTGAGCTTTTGTTGACGAATAATGAGTGATGATCATTCAAAAACCCCTCTTAATATAACGTATATATTTATAAAAATACATATACGTATACGTAAGCTAAGTATCTTACAAATTATTCTTAGGAAATAATAATAAGTAATCAACACGGGTATCGTTCTCCTCGGTGAGAGGTGAATGGAAATTTACGGTTATGTCAGGAATCGAGCTTGAATGTCATAAAAGATTTGGATTTGGTTCCTAATTCTAATAATGCAAATGGAAAGTAAATCAAAGGGACGCTAATCCAAAAAAAACACAATTACAACTTTAAGCACGAAAAATGTTAACGGGAATTTTAAAAACGCGACATATAAGCAAATAATTCAAATTTTAACCCTACAAACTCAAATTTAATTTCTAAAAATCCTAAATGACTAAAAATAATTTTTAGAAAAAGAATTATATTTTTTTGATTTTTGTTTTATTTAATATGAATTTAAAACAGTTTTAATCTAAAAAATGCATAAAAAATAGTAAACTAAATTATAAAAATCTGAAAAATTCATGAAAAGTACTTTGAACAAATCTAAACTTAGGAAAAATAAAACGGGAAAATAAGCTGAAACAAATAAGCAGTTATAAAGCAAATAAGCAAATAAGCTTAAAACCTAAAAAGTCTATAACAATTAAATGGCACAAAGAAAGAAATGAAAAAGACCCCAGGGCAGTTGGTTAAGTGTTGTGTGTGTGAGGCGTTGAGTGTGAAAGGGAGAGGTCACAGGTTCGAGTCCTGTGACCATCTCTTTTTACAAAACATTTTATTTTTAATTTTCTTTTTGAAAAAGTTATGATAAGCAAAAACTAACAACTTTAATAAAAAGACTTTTTGACAAAACCTGAAAATAAGCTAGAATAAGCTGAAAACAGATGACAGATTTGCTTTTTTTAAGGGTTAGAAATAACAAGTTAAACAAATAGGACTTAAGGACTCTAAAAGCTAAAAGAAAAGTAAATAAGCTAAAACATATTTGACCCTAGACCTAATAAGCATAAAGGAAAACAAATAAGCTAAGTAAAATAAGCAGAAAAGCAATAAGGAGCAATTAAGACAGCAGGCATAAAAACATATTTTAAGGACTTTTGAGAGATTTTAAACTAAGATTAAGGCTAAATAAGCTAAAAGAAAAAGCTGAAAAACCTAGAACTGCTAAAGACCCTTACTTTAAGAACAAAAATAAGCTGGAACTAAGCAAATAAGGCATAAAAATAAGCTAGAAAAAAGGAAATGAAACCTGACAGACTAAACTACTTATTTTTTGACTTTTTAAGTTTTTATAAGAAACTAAAATGCTATATGCAGGCCTAAAGATAAGCTACCTAATGCTGACTAAATATCAAAATAAGCTTGAACAGATTTAGCCTATATCCTAACGAACTTGTACTATCAAAAACAGACCCTAAAACAAACTAAATCTACCTCAAAATTGCAATTGAAAACTGACATTTAAACTTAGAAAATGAGACAAAGACTTGACAGGTTTTTACTTAACCAAAATGGACAAATGCATACTTTGTCTAACTACATTCTACTGCATTTTAAAACAATAACTAGCATGAAAACAACACCTAAATGCTACTAATAAAGATCTGAGCATTTAAACTGAATTATGAAATAAAAATTCCACAGAATTAAATCCTGGATAACTTGAACCTAAAATTTGAGATTTAAACAATAACACGTTATTAAAACTGACTTATAGACTAATTTAAAAATTGCTAAAATTGATTTGAGTGCCAAAAGACAGCTTGAACACAATTTGATCCATTTTGGAACCTTATCCCAAACACTCCTTTAACTCTTTAAATTCCTATTTAAAAGCTAAGATAGATCTTGAAAAGCTTTTAATCCTGAAAACAGATGATGAATTAAGCAAATTAATGTAAAACAAGTAAAAACCTTAGACAAATAAGCACTTTTAATAAGCTAAACTTAATAAGCTATTTGGACAATTTTAAAGGACAGTTTCTATGCAAACCAAAACTAGTCTATTATAAGCTATGAACTAAACTTATTGAGTTATGAAAGGACATATTAAGCACCATTAAGCAACAATAAACACAAAAATAAGCAAAGTGATCAACAAAAAAGCAAACAAACAGTAGTAAAATAAGCTAAATAGAAATTAAGATAAAGTAAGTAAAAGTAAAACATACATTTGTCCTCTGCTTAAACAAGGACATAAATGCTCAAATGAGCTAATCTACAATGCTAGCTTAAAGTATAAGCTAAGAATAAGCACTATAAGCCCTTCCTTCTCTGGCTTATCTTCCAAATGGCTTATTCAAGCAATTTGTATGGTTTTAATGAAACTGCTTATCCATTAAGCTTAAAGCAAGCTTGACTGAATGAATGATAGCTTATTAAGTAATTAAGAGCTTATTGAGCTTATTGGATTGATTTAAACCATAATTGCATAAAGTAAAAAAACATGAATTAAACACGAATTTACATGAACACTGAAATTTTTATTAATGACTTGAAAATATTACAAGCTTAAAATGAAAAATTACATTAATTAAAGACTTTAAGCATAAATAAGCTAGAAATTACATAAAGAACTATTTTACTCTACTCCTACTCATAGATGCTTTTCACTGTGTGATTATTTTCTCTATTTATAGTGATGTAAGGAAAGATCCAGATCCTCAGGAGCTTCCAAATCCTTTAATCCTAGCCCTTCAATCTTGATTAATCTTCACGCAACCATTTAGAGCCCTTGATCTTGGTACATGTCCATCAACCAATGATATCTCTTGGGATCGCCAACATGCATAAGTGGTGTCAGGTGTCAGAGGTGTCCTTCTAGAAGCATTAAGGGGCGTGTGGGTGATTTGGTTTTACCTATGTATGTTGTAGGGTGAAAAGGTAATGGGAGGGAAAGGGAAAGTGCAACAGTAATTTTGACCATGTGTTGACCAAGTGTTATAACTCGTGTCTAAGTGTGTTGACCCGTATAGATGGACTTGGACTCGTTTTATGGTTTTAGGCCAGGAAATGGGTTATTAGGGTTAATGGATTGCTATAAAAGGCTTAAAGGACAAGACTTATATTAAATACGGTATTAGCCTTAATGGGCTGACCCGACCCATTAAAATGGGTGCGGGTTGGCCCATTAAATATATATATGCCTTCGGCTTCGATTTTTCGCGCTCATTCCATTCCCGTGCTCGGTTTTGTCCGTTTTGCTTCGTTTTTTCCTTTTGTGCAATATCCGTTACCTGCAAGACACAATTCACAATACAAACGAATACAATGCATTTTTCTGTATTTATTGGTCATTATTGGTCTTTTTAGCTTGTTTTATTAGGTAAAAGGTATGTGTATTTAAGCACATACCAAAATCCCCCATACTAAGCTATTGCCGTGTCCTCACGCAATGTCATAAACACAAACTTAGAAAACCAACAATTTCAACCCCCTTAGACTAATTACCTCGAAAAGTAGCTAAGTGTTCATCTAAAGGGATTAAGAATTTACTAGTTTTGAAAAGCACCTCGTTTTACCATTTTTATGCATACATATCATAACTTCACGGAACAAGAAACACTAAAAGGATAAATTCATCGTCCTTGATTTTTCACCCGCCCCAAACCAAGCTTAAAAACGAAATCATTGTTAAATACAAGTTAAGATGCTAACACTACTCATAAATGCTAATTGTGGATGCATAGCTACTTTCTGCTCCCTTATTTCCTAAATCCTCTAAAGGTTTTATTCTTATTATTGGTGACAAATAAATTAAATTCTTATTCATATAAAGTAAACCCGGTTTAAACCATAATTAGTTTGAAATCCTTTCCTAAAGAGACGATATGGTGAGAATAAGGTCCACATTAAGGTTCTAATTTCGCATGATTTAGGGGTTATCCTTTTTATTTCATCCGAAACAACTCAACTACGAGTCCAGAGATGGAGGCTTTATTTAGATAACCCCGGAGTTGAAATTTGGCTTTATTATTATTATTATTATTGCAACATTATTAAACCTCGGTCCTTTAAACAACTGCCACATCGGTATGCGAGCCGACCATGGTCCAGGAGTCTTATTTCAACCTCGGTGATCCTCGACCTTTTTTGAAGGCTGCAACATCGGTTATGAGCTGGCAAGATGCAGCAAACTTTTATCAGTCTTGGATTATTACTATGTGCCTTATTTAGAAGACTGCCACATCGGTTGTGAGCCGGCAAGAGACAGTAAACTTTTATCAGCCCACAGTTTTATTATTATTACCTCCACCCTTTAAACGACTACCACATCGGTTGTGAGCAGGCAAGAGGTAGTGGTCTTATTTCGGCTTCGGTTTATTACATTATTATTATTATTAGCCAAATTTCAAGTCTTGTGGTCTTTTAACTACCTAGACAACGGTAGCGAGCCGTCAGGAATCGGTAGCCTATTTTCCCACAACACTGACAGAACCTCGATGTGTACCTTTCTTTCACCAGAAGGAATCTCTACAAAGTGATCTAAACTAAGAATCGCAAAAACCTAAAGTAACTTTATTTATTCAACAATTATATAACGTTTATTAAGCAAATGGGAGCAAAAAGCCACAATTAACCTCTATGAGCCTTAAAGAGAACCAACTACTCTATGTTTAGCATCTAACTTATATAAAACTCTATCATTTCTCGTTCTTCGTAAATTTAAAATCTTTAATAAAAAGATCCGCGAATGCTTAGTCTAATAAAAACAAGCTTAGCATATTTAAAGTCTATCATGGAAACTTGCAAACTCTTGGCTCTTTTCAAGCTAGAATTCGCGTTTTAAAGCTTCTTGTATAAAAGACTAGCAAAAGCTTAAATTTATATAAGTTAAGGGGCAAGCTAGAGCGCAACATGCTCGATCAAGTCAAAATTTATTCCTAAAAAGACAAAACATCGTGTCAAAACACTTATTCTATTTTTGAAAAAATTTTAATTTTGGCATATTTTTCACATATTTTTGGTGGAAAAACGGGGTTACATGAAGACAACGACTGCAAGTACGATCAAATCGATAGATACCCCCTCATACTAGAACTACACATTGTCCTCAATGTGAGACTATCACCCCATACTAATTTCAAGGCATAATCCAAATATTAAGGGGTCTCTACGCAAATCTAAAGCCGTTTATTAATTATGCTAATAGATAAACGTTAATCAATAAGATCTAGGATATCGGATTCCCATATATAAGCATGTGAAGGATTGAAGATCGAGTGAACGATGGACAAAACCACGAGCACGAGAGCCTTCAAAATCCAGGCAATCCTGGACATAAAATACAAAACACGAAACACGAGAAAGGAAGAGGCGAGCCTCCTCACATCACACTTATTAATAAATATTATACTAATATACTACTACTAAGGATAAGCATGGGTTGCCACCCACGAAGCGCTTGTTTTTGTGCGAGTCTCTAGCTTGACTCTCCCCATATCATCGTGATATTAGGGATAAAACACGTGGAAGAGCAAACTTCCATTGGACATTTATATGCCACCGGCTTTAGAGAAGAAAAATGAAAAGCGGAGATGCCGGGGTCAAAAATGATATCCTCACTCCCGGAGGAGAGAGGAAGAAAAGAATCCACCGGATAGGTGAAATAAGGAAGAAAAATTCGGATAACATATGTGAAGGAAAGATAATGGCGATCCTCAAAGGGTAAGCTCACATATGTTGGAGAAAAAATTGTCTCATGAATCCCGGGGTCGAAAACTTTGTCCTCGGTCATCAAATCATCAATTGGAGCATCGTACAAAATCTTCTTCCATTCATTTCCTTTAGATTCCAAATCGAATAAATCATCATTCTCTTCGAGAGGCGGTTCATCGGTGAACCCCTCGAGAATGGAAACAACACTTATCATTGGTGTAGATGAATCACGGTGAAGTAAAAGCTCAACGTCGTCACTAGGAGTGAAACACTCATCCTCATTAGAATCGAAAAGAGGTGTGACTAGGAAAGTCGACTCATCAAGGTTGGAATCATAAGAATCCTTGCACTCGATGTCCTCTAACACTTCATCAAAAAGAGGATTTACGTCACTAGAGATGTATTCGTCATCGAATTCAAAAGAAAGTTTGAGTAAATTTTAAAATTGTCTTCCGAAACGTCCTCATCGGATAGTGGCTCGTCATCACTATAGGTAAAATTATCATTTGAATAGAAGAGAGGGATCAAGAAAGTCACAAATTTTTCCTCAGAAACGTTAATGGGAGAGATATTATCACACGAAGGTAAATCACAATCACTATCACTTTTGGATGTATCCTCGGACTCACTTGGGATTGGAACAAGGTCCTCAACACTAGACTTTATGAATTCGTCCGATTCCTTTTTAGGAATAGTGCTAAGTTCCTCATTCCCCATGATGAAAGAGTCCTCGGGCTCAATAGTAGAAGAGACGGGTGTGATTGCAATAGACGGAGGAAGTTCAGAAATAATTTCTCTCAAAGGAATAGAACTCTCCTCGTCATCGTCATCATAAAAATAATTGAAACGTCGCGAAGGCTTGGTAGTATAGGTACTAAGTTTAGCCGCCTGCTCTAGTTGCTGAAGCTCTTTCTTTTTATTAATCTCAATACTTATTCCATTGAATTTACCTTTAAGCTCATCAATCATATTTTCACATTCCCTTCTAAAACGAATATCAATTTTCTCAATACGATAATCTTTAATTCCTAAGTCATTACTTAAACTTAACATTTCATCTAAATAATGCTGCTTAAGATCCTCTATTTCTTGGAGACTTATTTCTTGAAGAGGTGATTGATCGATGCTAGCCGCATGCTTTTGTTGAAGAAACTTTTCACAAAATGATTGTATCATTTGAAAAAGTTCATTCTGTAACTCATCCATTTTATCCCATCCATTGTGTACATCACTTATCCTTTGCTGATTAAGATCTTCTTGATGATTTATGGAATACTGCGGGGGTTGGTCAAAACCGAAATAGCTAGAATTATAGATAGGATTAGGCTTAAAGTAGTTTTGATTCATCGGTTGACATTGAAAACTTTCATGAGGACCCCCACAGCTTTCACAGCAAAGATATTGTTGTGGAAAACTCGGTGAATTTTGTGGATAATAGTTATCACTATAGTTTTGATTGTAGCTCGGTTCCTGCTCATAGACAAGCGGGAACCGTGGTGGACAATCATAACCAAAGTGAGAATCGTTCCCACATAATTCGCACAAGTATGACTCGTACTGGGGCTGTGGAGGTTGATCATAAAAGTCGGGTGTATTATCGTAAGGAAAAGGATTAGGGTCATGGACAAACTCGTTTTCGGCTCCTACAATGCTACAACTTGGACAATTTCCACCGTTAAACGGACCTCCACACCACGAGCAACCAAAATGGTTATACGAAGACATGTCGAAGAATTAAACGGATAAGAGGATAAAGAAGATAAAAATTAAACGATATAAGAGGATAGAGAAGAATATTTATAGATTTTTCAAATAGAACATAAGAAATAATAAAAATAAGAAAGAAAAATATTTTTGGTATTTTTTTTAATATTTATAAAAGAAAAGGAAAAATAAAAATTAAATGGAAAATATTTTTGGTTTTTTTATATTTTTAATAAGTACGAAAATAAACTTTCCGAAGAAAGGATCTTCAAAACTCGAATACAAACAATCCCGCAAAAATCGCTACACCTCTCCCCGGCAGCGGCGCCATTTTGGTTTTCATTCAAAAACCCCTCTTAATATAATATATATATTTATAAAAATACATATACGTATACGTAAGCTAAGTATCTTACAAATTATTCTTAGGAAAGAATAATAAGTAATCAACACGGGTATCGTTCTCCTCGGTGAGAGGTGAATGGAAATTTACGGTTATGTCAGGAATCGAGCTTGAATGTCATAAAAGATTTGGATTTGGTTCCTAATTCTAATAATGCAAATGGAAAGTAAATTAAAGGCACGCTAATAAAAAACACAATTAAAACTTTAAGCACGAAAAATGTTAACGGGAATTTTAAAAACGCGACATATAAGCAAATAATTCAAATTTTAACCCTACAAACTCAAATATAATTTCTAAAAATCCTAAATGGCTAAAAATAATTTTTAGAAAAAGAATTATATTTTTTTGATTTTTGTTTTATTTAATATGAATTTAAAACAGTTTTAATCTAAAAAATGCATAAAAATAGTAAACTAAATTATAAAAATCTAAAAAATTCATGAAAAGTACTTTGAACAAATCTAAACTTAGGAAAAATAAAACGGGAAAATAAGCTGAAACGAATAAGCAGTTATAAAGCAAATAAGCAAATAAGCTTAAAACCTAAAAAGTCTATAACAATTAAATGGCACAAAGAAAGAAATGAAAAAGACCCCAAGGCAGTTGGTTAAGTGTTGTGTGTGTGAGGCGTTGAGTGTGAAAGGGAGAGGTCACAGGTTCGAGTCCTATGACCATCTCTTTTTACAAAACATTTTATTTTTAATTTTCTTTTTGAAAAAGTTATGAAATAAGCAAGAACTAACAACTTTATTAAAAAGACTTTTAGACAAAACCTGAAAATAAGCTGAAAACAGATGACAGATATGCTTTTTTAAGGGTTAGAAATAACAAGTTAAACTAATAGGACTTAAGGACTCTAAAAGCAAAAAGAAAAGTAAATAAGCTAAAAACATATTTGACCCTAGACCTAATAAGCATAAAGGAAAACAAATAAGCTAAGTAAAATAAGCAGAAAAGCAATAAGGAGCAATTAAGACAGCAGGCATAAAAATAGATTTTAAGGACTTTTGAGAGAATTTTAACTAAGATTAAGGCTAAATAAGCTAAAAGAAAAGGCTGAAAAACCTAGAACAGCTAAAGACCCTTACTCTAAGAACAAAAATAAGCTGGAACTAAGCAAATAAGGCATAAAAATAAGCTAGAAAAAAGGAAATGAAACCTGACAGACTAAACTACTTATTTTTAGACTTTTTAAGTTTTTATAAGAAACTAAAATGCTATATGCAGGCCTAAAGATAAGCTACCTAATGCTGACTAAATATCAAAATAAGCTTGAACATATTTAGCCTATATCCTAATGAACTTGTACTATCAAAAACAGACCCTAAAACAAACTAAATCTACCTCAAAATTGCAATTGAAAACTGACATTTAAACTTAGAAAATGAGACAAAGACTTGACAGGTTTTTACTTAACCAAAATGGACAAATGCATACTTTGTCTAACTACATTCTACTGCATTTTGAAACAATAACTAGCATGAAAACAACACCTAAATGCTAATAATAAAGATCTAAGCATTTAAACTGAATTATGAAATAAAAATTCCATAGAATCAAACCATAGATAACTTGAACCTAAAATTTGAGATTTAAACAATAACAACTTATTAAAACTGACTTATAGACTAATTTAAAACTTGCTAAAACTGATTTGAGCGCCAAAAGACAGCTTGAACACAATTTGACCCATTTTGGAACCTTATCTCAAACACTCCTTTAACTCTTTAAATTCCTATTTAAAAGCTAAGACAGATCTTGAAAAGCTTTGAATCATGAAAACGGATGATGAATTAAGCAAATTAATGTAAAACAAGCAAAAACCTTGGACAAATAAGCACTTTTAATAAGCTAAACTTAATAAGCTATTTGGACTATTTTAAAGGACATTTTCTATGAAAACCAAAACTAGTCTATTATAAGCTATGAACTAAACTTATTAAGCTATGAAAGGACAGATTAAGCACCAATAAGCAACAATAAGCACAAAAATAAGCAAAGTGATCAACAAAAAAGCAAACAAACAGTAGTAAAATAAGCTAAATAAAAATTAAGATAAACTGAGTAAAAGTAAAACATATCTTTGTCCTCTGCTTAAAGAAGGACACAAATGCTCAAATGAGCTAATCTACAATCATAGCTTAAAGTATAAGCTAAGAATAAGCCATATAAGCCCTTCCTTCTCTGGCTTATCTTCTAAATGGCTTATTCAAGCAATTTGTATGGTTTTAATGAAACTGCTTATCCAGATAAGCTTAAAGTAAGCTTGACCGAATGAATGATAGCTTATTAAGTAATTAAGAGCTTATTGAGCTTATTAGATTGATTTAAACCATAATTGCATAAAGTAAAAAAACATGAATTAAACACGAATTTAAATGAACACTAAAATTTTTATTAATGACTTGAAAAGATTACAAGCTTAAAATGAAAAATTACATTAATTAAAGACTTTAAGCAGAAATAAGCTAGAAATTACATAAAGAGCTATTCTACTCTACTCCTACTCCTAGATGCTTTTCACTGTGTGATTATTGTCTCTATTTATAGTGATGTAAGGAAAGATCCAGATCCTCAAGAGCGTCCAAATCCTTTAATCTTAGCCCTTCAATCTTGATTAATCTTCACGCAACCATTTAGAGCCCTTAATCTTGGTATATGTCCATCAACCAATGATATTCCAACGTGGCATAAGTGGTATCAGGTGTCAGAGGTGTCCTTCTAGAAGCACTAAGGGGCGTGTGGGTGATTTGGTTTTACCTCTGTGTGTATTGCAGGATGAAAAGGTAATGGGAGGGAAAGGGAAAGTGCAACAGTAATTTTGACCATGTGTTGACCAAGTGTTATAACTCGTGTGTAAGTGTGTTGACCCGTATAGATGGACTTGGACTTGTTTTATGGTTTTGGGCCAGGAAATGGGTTATTAGGGTTAATGGATTGCTATAAAAGGCTTAAAGGACAAGGCTTATATTAAATAAGGTATTAGCCTTAATGGGCTGACCCAGCCTATTAAAATGGGTACGGGTTGGCCCATTAAATATAAATATGCCTTTGGCTTCGATTTTTTGCCCTCATTCCATTCACGTGCTCGGTTTTGTCTGTTTTGCTTTGTTTTTGTCCTTTTGTGCAATATCCGTTACCTGCAAGACACAATTCACAATACAAACGAATACAATGCATTTTTTTGTATTTATTGGTCATTATTGGTCTTTTTAGCTTGTTTTATTAGGTAAAAGGTATGTGTATTTAAGCACATACCAGGCTGCATTATCAGATCCTGAATTTAACAAATGGCTTGAAGCTCTGAATATGGAAATGCAATCCATAAAAGATAACCAAGTCTGGGTATTGGTTGATCTTCCTCCTAATGGTCAAACTGTTAGGAGTAAATGGCTTTTCAAGAAAAAGACTGACATGGATGGCAATGTACACACCTTTAAAGTTCGTCTGGTAGCAAAAGGTTATACCCAAACCTACGGTGTAAATTATAGGGGAACCTTATCTCCTGCTGCAGACATTAGAGCTATAAGGATTCTTTTTTGCCATAGCCACGTTCTATGACTATGATATTTGGCAAATGGATGTCAAAACTGCCATTCTGAACGGTCACCTAAGCGAGGACGTATAGATGGTGCAACCTGAGGGGTTTATGGATCCGAAACATCCCAACAAAGTATGCAAACTTCAACGTTCCATTTATGGGTTGAAGCAAGCAACTAGAAGTTAGAATAAAAGATTTGATGTAGAAATCAAAAAGATTGGTTTTACTTAAAATCCTGATCAGCCGTGTGTATATCTTAAAGCTAGTGGGAATAATGTTGCGTTCCTAATCTTGTATGTCGATGACATGTTACTCATGGGAAATAACATTACAATGCTGTAAGAAGTTAAATCTTGGCTTTGTAAGTGTTTTTCTATGAAAGACTTAGGAGAAGCAACATACATCCTTGGAATCAAGATCATATGTGATAGATCTAAGCGGTTAATTGATCTTAGTCAAAGTGCTTATCTAGAGAAAATCCTAAAGAAATTTTGGATGGAAAACTCCAAGAAAAGGTATACTCCACTGATAGAAAAGGCTGACTATAGAAAGTCCCAAGGTGCTAAAACACCTAGTGAGTTATAACGTATGCGAAGAGTTCCTTATGCTTCGGCTATAGGTTCAATCATGTATGCGGTCAGATGTACTAGACCTAATGTTGCCTTTGCGCAAAATTTGTGTAATCGTTTTTAGCAAAATCCTGGTAAGATTCACTAGACTACTGTTAAAGCTATTCTTAAGTATTTGAGGAATACTAAAGATATGGTTCTTGTGTATGGGGCAAAACCTAAAGCTTAGCTAAAAGTATCTTATTATGCTGGTGCTAGTTTTCAAACAGATAAGGACGATACCAAATCCCAAACGGGATATGTTTTCGTACTTAATGGTGGAGCCATAGACTGGAAGAGAGCCAAGCAAAGCACTACTGCTATGTCTTCTACATAAGCTGAGTACATTGCTGCTGCTGAAGCATCAATGGAAGCCGTCTGGATGAGGAAATTTATTGTTGGACTTGGAGGTGCCGTGCCATTGAATAAAAGACCCATGGAGATGCTATGTGACAATGAGCCTACAATAGCGATCGCCAATGATCCTGGAATTTTGAAGGGAGCCAGACATTTTCAGATGAAATATCACTACATTCGTGAAGTAATTCAAGAACGTGAGATTTTCCTTAAGAAAATTCACACATATGACAACGTAGCTAATCCGTTTACAAAACCAATGCCGTTCAATAAGCATTATGAACATGCTATGGTGATTGGAATTGTTCCTGCTAGTAGTCTCATGTAAATCTATGATGTATTAGTTAGTATTTGGATAATGGGATGTTAAACTATTATTATTTTAATAAATGAATTAATTTACGTGGTATATTGTTTTCATTTCATAATAATTGTGTCTTATATTTGCATGTTTATATCCATGAATGACTTGTAGCATTCTAAAGCTATGTCCATTACCAGTTAACAATATGGGAGTATTTTTAAAATAAGGTAAATGTGAGTGTTTGGTTTTATTCTGGAGAATATGTAAAATATGATTTCTGCCATAACTTCACATGTTATTCAATGTGGTTGAATATTTGGATACCCCACCTGTGTTAATCACTTTATGGATCAGCGTCATTGAGTGCGTTACACACATGGTGAAAGTCATGTTTATCCTTAAACTTGAGATGCAAGCGAGTTTTGCATGTATGGATAGCATTTCTTGATTATAGTCTACCACTATGCTATTAAAAGGTACTAGTAAGGGCTATTTTCAAAAATGTTTTGAAGTACATGACGGTCACTTGTAGTCAAAATAGGATTTGTTCCTCCACGTGTGTGGGAGTAAGATACTTATTGGGCCCCTCGTTAGGTTGATTACATATTTGCATGGTCGTGCCCAAAGTGTAGTTAAGATGATTCTTTTTACATTTGGTGATTTGAATCAATACAGATGCGAGAAACAGAATCGTTAAACTATGGAATGACTATTGATCCATATCCATATTTAACATTGTATCTAAAACAAAAGGATAGGACTGACTGAAACCATTAAAGGCTAAATTGTTTACCAAAATTGCATACTCAGGTATTTCTGGGAGCATTGATGATGTTGCTAGACTATTCATCAATGTTAGTATGTTATATTATATGACAAAGACATTCGCGAGTGGGAGCTGTTGGTTTGTGCTCATGTCATATGGATATTTATACAGTTGGACATACATGGGCCTACGGGGTCACACATGTTTACACTTAGATATCATTCTATTAATGTTTATAATAATATATTTGTATATTTATTATTTATATTAATATATGATTTAACAAAAGAACACTAACGGTCGTTAATTAGTTCGTTATGAATAATAAACAAATAAGGCTTTTTAATTAATGGGTAATTAAATGTAATTAACCATAAATAAAGGAAAAGTCAAAAAGTCAACACCAAGGGGTGTTTTCCCTTGGTTTGACCGGCCTAAAGCCCAAGGAGGGGTGGATTGGGTTTTGAGCTATCTTTTCCTCCCATATATGTATTTTAGGTAAACCCTAAATTCACCTAGTATATAAGGAGGATCCTAGAGCTCATAATTTACAAAATCCTCTCTTCTCTTTCCCCTCTCTTGGTCGAACGAAACAAACAACCCTTTAGGGTTTTTCCGTTTCAATTTTTCTTATGCTCAATTATTCATTGGTCAAGAACTAGCATTCGGGTGATATCGTTTGACGTGTAGTGTGGATACACATAAAGGTTATTTATTTTAGTAACTAGAAGTAGTGTTTGGTTCGCACATTATTACACACGTGCGTGTATTCGAAGTGTCTTCGATTCGTCACTAGCTTGGTTACTAAAGGTATGCTTACTTGTTTATGTTTTTATCATTAATTATATATGCTATATGTGATCTATATCGCTACGTAGATCGTTTAATATTAATGTAATATTAGGTTATTTAGATAACTATTTCCAACATGGAGATCTATGTGAGGAGGTGTCTAACTTTGTTAAAGAAAGCAAAGATGTGGTAATGGAGGTTGAAAGGTTAAGTTGTAAAGATGTGGCGAAGGAAACTATTCGTTTGTTGAGACGTGAACAAAAGCGTGATTTGTATAAGATGACGCATCTCTAGATGATGGTGAATGAATCCCATCTTAGTGTTCGTGAGAAGCATACCTTTGTTAGTAAGATGAATTTAGGGACAACATGTTAGGCTTTGGTTTGCGGTGGTTTACTTGTTTAGTCATTTTTGAGTATGTGATTATGGTTGTTACCATATTATAAGATTTTCAAATGATTTGTATTGTTTGTTATGCTGTTGATTAAGTAGTAGTCAAAGTAGTATTCTTTTTGAAACTACCCAACTTGATCAAGTAGAAGGAATGATAATCAAATATCCCCCTGATGAGGTGTCATTTTATACACTATTTTGAGGTCATTTAACCCCCTAAATATTGCAAATATGCCCAGATTATGTGCTTAATCATTTGTTTTCATTTTTTTAGCACTTGGATGGCATTTGGAGGAAATACACATGACTTGGGCTCATTTGGAGAAGAAACGGACAAGACTACAACTCTACACCATTTAGCTTAAAGAATTGTGCATATAGAGCGTGGAGACGACGTCGCGATTACTAAGCGACGGCGTCAGGATTTTCATAGTGACGGCATCATGGATTTGGCGACGGCGTTAGGATGTAGCCGACTTAAAGTGGCTCTAGAAGATTCTACGTGGTGACGGCGTCACGACATCAACACGACGCCGTCACGCCGTTTTTCCTATATAGACAAAACCGATTTTAGGGTTTTAGGAGTGTAACTTTTGGGAGACGAACCCTAACTTTTATAGTCAAGTTTGGCAGATTTTTAGGCCGTCTTTAGGGCCTCAAAACCCTAATGTAACAGTCTTTAATCCATGTTTTAATCAAGTAAAGTTCATTTATCCCTTTAATCTTTCAATATGTCTATGTATTGTTTGATTGATTTATGTTCTTTACCTTCTTATAACATGTTAGGCTGGATCCTTTAGTATTTACTTATGATTGCATGAAACTTAGATTGTAGATCCTTTTAATGTTGCTTCTTGTGATGGATGTGCGCGTTAGGCTTTAGAAAACTAGCCATAAGATATTAAATTGGCATAGACGTCTAGGGAAACGCGGGTGTGTAGAATGGATACCATCAGTAACAGTATTCATACTACCTTACCCCTAATATGGTTGATCCCTCTTAAGATATTTTAATTGCATTTAATATACTCTTAGGGGCCTTGTAATAGTCTTCATACTACCTTACTTATGCGTTTCCTTAACGGAATATTAAATAGACGGTGGGTTCATGTAATTCGTTCATGACTTAGGAAATACTTACACAGATCATCACAAGTGTGACAAAGTAACAGGATTAGGAGAAGGAATCTGAGGAGTAGTGCATGATTAAGTAAATACGTTCTTTTATCATATAAGTTATCACCAAAATAGTTTAGATTTATTCTATTATTAGTTTAATTAGATAAAACAAACCAACCTCTCAAACTATGATTTTACCTGCTTTCTATAAAATAAAAATACAAAAAGAATCTTTTCTTAATCCCGTAGACCTCTATTAGATCTTGATCGAGCCTTCCCAACCTATTCCCCTAGAGAACGATAACAACCCCTGAGTCTTGCCTATACTACACTACAACGGTTAGGTACTCTGCCTAGGGAGTTGTAAAACTTCTTGTGAAGTCTTACGACAACCGCATCACCCCCTTGGTCCCTAACCTGGGTTATTATAACCTAAATTGACTTGTAAAAGTCAAACTTATCGAAACATCAACATACAAAAGTAGTCAATGCTGAAGAACAACACAAAACTATGCAATACTGTATAAGTCAAGATTTAATGATATTACTTTATTGTCAATAACATATGAAAGAACAACAGAAAACATAATAGAATAACAACATCATATTTAAAGTTTCTTCATGGCCTTAATAAATTCCCTTTTTTTAAAGGTACGCATCTGAGTTTTGTTGATGTGTAGCATTAATTGTTGGCGCATCTCCATCTTGCGATGTTCAACTTCCCTATAAAAGGTAATAGCTTTCCATGTACACATACCCTTTTTAACCTTTAACTCGTCAATAATTCCTCGCCTTTTTTCAAACTTTTGTAAACATCTTTCACAACATCCAACAATTTTTGTGCTATTTGATTATCGTTCACAGCCTCCCTTTCCATTTGCACAACCCACATAAGAGCATAAGTTTTGGATTTTGCGGCTTGTTCTAGTTCTTGTAGATGACCACCCGTTTCTGAACCTTGAAGATCCATTTTTGAAGTTTCTATGTGTTTGCGCTTCATGTTTGTTTTGGAAGATGAACCCGTTTCTAAACCTTCAAGATCCATTTTTGAAGTTTCTATTCTTTTGCGTTTCATGTTTGTTTTGGAAGATGAACCCGTTTCTAAACCTTCAAGATCCATTTTTGAAGTTTCTATTCTTTTGCGTTCATGTTTGTTTTGAAAGATAAACCTTGTGATCTAGCGTGTTATTTTATATAAGAGTTTGTATTAAGAGTTATGATGTTTCATAATCATGAACGGTCATGACGTTTAATTATCAACAGGTAAAATAAAGAGTTACGATGTTTCATAATCATGAACGGTCAAAAACATTTTCAACTCAAAAACACCTTAAAACCAAAATCTTAATAAACATAAACAAAAAATGGCTAACTTCGCACGACTAGATGAACTTGCAATAGCTGCTAATTCTAGGGGGTTGTTTGATGGGATGTTGGTTTACTTTGATCGAGAAAATGTAAAAGATCTTGACTTTGCAAATGGTCTCCACAACTTATGGGCTGAGTTGCTTGAGCGTACAAACGAAAGACAACTGTTTATAATTGAACTGGAGGGTTTGCGTCCATCACTCAAGAGGTACAAGATTCTAGAGTGTCTACACGAGGTTCAAAAACAAGACCTTATTCAGTTGTTGGAGCTTAAGAAAGTGATTTTAGGAAAATATTGGCATGTGTCAAGAAAGATTACTTTGATTGAGATAATCAAGTCTCTGTAGAAGTCTTGTTTGTGTCGATCTTTTGCTATTGTTTTATTAGATTTTATGATATGTCCAAGATCTATATTTTGAAAAAAAACCCATCTTCTTAATATATTATGGTTGCTTAATTCTATGTTTTTATTTGATGGAATGACGATATACTTTGTGATGCTAAGATTATTGCGTATATACAACACGAGAATTTATAAGAGACGTGGACCATAAATAGTATATGTTGCACCGTTGGTCCCTAAGGTTAGTATTAGACACGTGGACCATAAAGAATGTATATTGCACCGTTGGTCCCTAAGGTTAGTATTAGACATGTGGACCATAAAGAGTATATGTTGCACCGTTGGTCCCTAAGGTTAGTTTGGTCTATATGTCTTCCAAAGGAAGATGGGTTTAAGAGACTGTATGTGTAATTACAGTGCTAATTAATGAAAGTTACATAGAGCCTAGTGGATGTCAGTCACCAGCCGTCGTATCTTTCATATCTAATTATTAGATTCCTTATGTAACCACTAATTTAATTTAGTTTTTGCTATTTAAATGTTCTTACCCAACATCATTTTCAAACCAAATACTCCACGATCAACAACAATAAAAAACAATGGCCAACTTCCCACGTCTACGGGAGCTTGCAGTTGCGGGAAACTTGAACAATTTGAATGATGCAATGTCGGTCTATATTCAGAGGGAGATCAACGCAGATCTCCAATTTGCAGTTGGATTAAGCCAACTGTGAGATGTGTTGTACAATTGGGTTAATGAAATGAAAATGTAGTCATCCGAGTTGAATCTGTTTGGTGGTCCATTAGCAGTCCAATGTGCTGACTATCTCAAGTAGTTGTTCCAAACAGAAGTTCTTAGGATATTGGAACTTAGGAGGACGATAGCAGAAGTGCACATCCAAGTGCATAAAAAGATAGATTTTCTTACAATTCTTAGGTTCTATTGATCAGCTTGTGGATATTTAGGTTATCTTTTTTTTGTTTTTGTTTTTTTTATGTAGATGGGGATGAATTGATGATGATTAGGTTGGGTAAGTTTGTTTTTAGGTATATGGTGATGATGGTTGAGTTTGGGTCATGCCACAAATTCTATTTTGGTAGTGAATATATGTTAGCGTTTATGTATCTTGTTTGTGTTTTGATTTCACAATGATGTTGACACTTTTTTGGGTGTCTGGTCGATTCATTCCCACAAGTACATAAAATACCCTGTTTGACCATCGCAAGTCAAATTATTTGAATATGCATGATCACAATGCATAAGATTGTCAAAAATCGCCTAACTTGCAGGCTTTTCATAACCATCCAAAAGTTACAACTTAACTATTACATCATAAAACTTAGCAAAATATCAACTACCAAATACCAATGACACCAATGCGTCTTTATTATCCTTTCTTTGGCTTTTCATCCTTGACCATCTTTTATTGGGTGACTCTAATCCTCTTGCTTGGTCTTCTTTCTTTAACCTGTTCATCATCCAAACATTCATCAGCCACTTCTTGAGCAGATAGTGCTTCAGCTTGACCATTAGCCATTTCAATGACCTCTTCAACAACGTCTTCATGAACAGGTGGGTAAAGAACAACCTCTCTAGCAACCTCTTGTTGAACATTGTTTTGAACAACCACAACCTGAATTGATTGGTCTAACCCAACAAATAAGTCTTCAGTTTCTTGTAAAGGATCATCTTGCCAATCAACTTCAGTACCTGGTGAATCCTTCTCAGGCCAATCCCAACCAAAATGCTCACATGACTTTCCACTTATACTAGCATCATCATCCGTGTCATACATAAAACCATAAAAGTCATCTGGACTATGATGTGTTATCGTGTAGGGTCAATTTATTGGTTACTAAGTTTTAAATTTATATTTAGCCGACTTATCTTAAAACAACACTTTAACGGGCAGTGTACCCAATCGGGTGGAGTTTCGCGGTAAGTAGGGTGTCGAACACTAAGAGCGAAGTCGTTAACCTTATAATCTATTAGTATTTTAATTACTTTTGCTTAAGTTAATTCTAATTACTTGTTAAACCTATGCTATATACGCTTCTAACGATAGATGGGGAGGTTTTCAGCCTAAGAGACTGGCACATGTTTTATGGTGACAATAATCAATTCTAAACACAATAAACATGCAAGAAAACAATCAGAAGATAAAAGAGCGGTACAAGCCAAATAATAAAAAACTGTATTAGCCATATTAAATTTGCTTAACTGCTAGTTTGTTTATTTAGTGCAATGATTTCTTATCTCGAAGCGGCATATATCATTCTTAAAACTTAGGCGGTACATCATCCTAAGACCTAGACACGTTGAATCTTGTCACAATTAACGTGTTCGCAAAAAGCATCCTTTTAGTTTAATTATAATCTATCTATGGATTATAGCAATGGTGATCTTGATAAACCCTAGCCCATCGGGACTTTACCCACTTACTGTTTGACGGTATTTTATATACTCGTAGTCCATTATTCCAATCTTTATCAATTAATCAAGAACATACTTGTTGAAACATACTTGTTCAAACATGTAGACAAGTATCATGTGATAAACATAATTAAACTTTCAACGATAAATTAAGAAAATCAATTTTAAAACAAACCAAACATTAAATCTTCATTAAGATGGCTAATACCCAAGGGTATTAGCCCATAACCATTGTAATTATACAAGTGTGATCAAATAACCAAGGTAAACTAAATGTTTTACCGAACGATACCTTAAATTAAATGATTACAAGAGGATAGGAATTACAAGATGTCTTCTATGGAATCATAATCGATGCTTGACCTTTGTTGCTCTTCTTTTCTTCAGAAAATCGTCTTTTATGAGTATGGTATGAAGAATATAATTTTGCACACTGAAAACTCGTTTTGAGTCTTCTATTTATAACCTCTGAAAAAGGTTGGATACGCCGTATTGGGCTAGGCCAATACGGCGTATTAGGGTGTATCCCTTGGAGTGCACGTAAAGTTTATGACCAGTATAATATACATTCCCAAAATAATAATATCTTCGTATCTCTAAATAGTTATCTTCATGGATACGGCGTATGGCAGAAGGTGGATACGCCGTATTGGGAATTGTGAATACGCGTTTTCTTGTGAAGACTTGGCACTGATACGACGTATCTCTTTTCCTGGATATGGCGTATGGTCAGAATTGAGTAATCTTCAAATGTCTTTGTTTTAGCTCCAAAATATTCGCCTTTTAGCATGTATTCACAAATCACTCCTTAATTACTGTAAATAACACTTTTAAGCAATTAAGTACAAATTCTTGCAATAATTATATAAAAATGGGTAACTTATTCGGGATAAATGATGGTATAAATGTGACATTATTTGATGTCATCAAATATCTCCCCACTTGATTCCTACTTGTCCTCAAGTAGACTCTAGATTATATTGAAAATGTATCCCAACCGAAGTCAAGGATTTTTCTGTTTAAGCACTTCTTTTGATTTAATCACATGAACAACACCAAGCACCTCACGAAATATGGAAATAAAAACACACAAATCACTCAACTAATCTAGGGTGTAATATTTATGTGGTACGCTCATTTGCTCGGTCGTGATTAGCTTCGTATCATAAGCTTGGCAAGGATACAAATCTCTACCACTAGAGCTAAAGAGAAACAAGTCAAAAGGTAAATTAGGTTTTTATATATGGTAAGGGTAAATCATTCTATCAATCTTTCACCGATAGTACCACACCAACAAGGCAGTTGAAGCACACACACAACCGTAACGACATAATAGACATGTGTGTTAGAATACATCCTTATTCGAGTTTAACCAAGGGTTATGATGAAGAACGATATATGGTAGGGACCTTCTAATTTTCACCAAAAGTAATAAACCAACAAGGCGGCTAAATCACGCATACATGGCCGTAACAAATAAATAGACATTCATGACTCACTCCAACCTCGTTCGAGAAAAACCTAAGGTTAATTACTAGGAATGGGAAGTAAATTGTTGTTAAATAAAATTTACAAAACAAATAGATTAAGCTTGAATAAATAAGGTAGTTGCTAGTGACTTTTCCTTGACCGTTCTATGATAAAGACTCGAAATATATACAAATTCCTCAATTATAGAGATGACAAAGACAACTTAAGTTGGCGTTCCCATAACGGTCAACTTCCCTTACATCCCAAACTTACATACTTTTACAAAAGTGATGATATCGGTCACTTTTTACAAAACTATACATCGTTGACTTTTATCCACGAATAATCGATCCTTCCAAGAATTTCTTTGGTTTAGGTTTAACGAACTGACTATAAAAACTTCCTTCTCTTTTTTGATGCATTTTTCTATTTTTCCATTTTTTTAAAAGACACCTCGGTGCAATTTTACCGTCTTCACAATCATAATTTTCTCGGATAATTTTTCCTTCAACACTTCACTTCGAACATAATACATAATCGTGAAAGTAGCAAAATACACGAGCTAAATATTTTCCTATTGCATTGTGCAAATTCTCGACCATAACAGAGATAGAAAATTTCACTTTGACATAGGAAATACAAGACTTTACACAAAAGCAACTAGCAACTTGACTAAAGTAGGCTTAATCTACAGGGTAGGCTTAAGGTGTAAAGGTGTAACAAAAATAGACATATGGTGTGAAAAAGACAGGAATGGCTCAACAGGTTTTTCTAGGGGATCTTACTCTTAAAGTGAGAGTAAGCAAAGGGTTATACGGGATCTTAACTAACCAGAGTAGTTAGCTAATTTTACATCATTTAGGCTTTTTGGTGTATTCCTAGAAATTTACCAGTTAAAAATATTTCTCCATCTAAATCCATATTACTCATCATTGTGGTCTCGAGTGATATAGTTCTAAAGTCCACTACATCACCGACACACTCATAATTTTTGTGGAATTTTTAGTAAACGTTTGGAAATGTAATATGCTTAATTCTCACAAATTGGCATTAAGGGTTATAGTGCGTGAGGTCATGTAACTAGTAATTTTTACAAAAGTTATGCTAAAAAAATTAATTTTGGCATAATTTAAGCATATTAGCATGTTATTTGTTAAAGAAAGGACAAGTAGGCATTCTAATTCTCCATCCCCCCACTTAGATTATACAACGTCCTCGTTGTATAGATAAAATAATAAAGAAAATAGGAAATAGAATTAGAACGAGGAAATCCCCTATTATATTGCTCGGGATGATTCTCTAATTTGAGTTCTTTGAGCAAAAAGTGTGTTAACGAGGCTTTAGAATGCTTCATATGAGTTCAACACACGCCTTTTTTAGAGTATACCATATCGTCGATTTTCTTTAAAGCAAGGTCCTGCATAAAAGATTAGAAGACAAAGGTGTAATTTCTAACTCAGTTATACAAAATTTACAATGCAGGAAAGCAATTAGACACACAACTGTATAGGGATCAATACACCGTATCCCAAACCCTAGGATACGCCGTATGGTACCAGTGAAAACAATTAAAATATTTAAGGTACTGAAATTAAATTACATACTGATATCATCCAAACACATCCATACGCCATATCCAGAGGGGTTTGATACGCCATATGGAGTGTCTGGGAGGACAGACTCGTGCAAAATCAATTAAAAATGGTTCAAAATAATTTAAAAATGATCGGGTTATCTCTCGGGAAGCACTTTTGTTTCAGCTAGTCGTTAAGTTTGACTTTTTCTTTTCCTCATTACTCTTCATCAGTTGTTGCGACGACCCATCCCTCATTAATGATTTATAAAAGTTCTCGATAAGCGTCGAGGTTGTCCTTTGAGTGGTTGAGGTACTCTGACTCTTTTATGGCAATGTATTCTTCGTCAGTACTGAATGAGTACTTCATCATCTCGAATCTCTTGATCTTGCAAACTGATGGTTCAATAGTGGGATCCTCCTTGCTTTCATCATGCCCTTGATTGTCTTGGGTACTGGTGTTACTTATGTCATAATTTCTATCAAAGATATTATTAATCTCAAGATAAGGGTCATGAGCCTTTTTAGTTTTGATGTTTACATATGATTCTTGGCCATAACTTTCCGAACGAGTGAATGGTGCGACTTCATCAGCATTAATCATCCACCAGCATTCTTGTAGCTTTATAAGCACATTATAGTTTAATTCATAGAAGTTTCCAAAACTATTTATCAACCATGTACAGAATTTCATCACACTGGGAGTCGCATTTCCCCATGATTCTTTAACTTTTGCTTTGTGCATTAAGGTTTCTTCTTTTAGCATTCCATCGGCTAATTTATCATACCACTTGTGATCTTGGAAATAAGTCATGCTTCCAACCCTAACCATCACAGGTAACTCACCACCATTACAAAACCCATCAATATATGAGCTATACGTGGGCAGTTTGGTTATTCCATTCTTAAAGCGATACGATTCACATATATGATCACATAGTTGATATGGCACCTCGTTATCCAACTACGGTTCTTCAAGATCCCTTGTTAGAGGATTATTCAACTAATGTAGAGAATTGTTTAGCCCATCTAGGATTAGTTTTACAGATAACTTATATATGCAGCGGAATAATAAAGAACAATAAGTTATCAAACAAGGTTTTCTATTATTAATCTATTGCCCCAAGATCAAATGATCCTTGGGGCTAAACTAACTAATACATAAACTAACTAACTATTAGACTCTCATTGAGAGAGATCTAACTATGATCGATGATCTTAACCAGATGCCTATGACCCTTTATATATAGGGTTTACAAGAAAACCTAGCTTACATAGGAAGCTAACTTAATTTATCACATTAAGTCCTTGTTGTTTCAAAAGGAAACATAATACAATTTTGTAACGTCTCGATCAACATTAATCTTGATCTTGTTTCCTTCTTTAGCATATCTTGTTTCCTTTTGTTTCATCTTTCTTCATTTATGCATATGTAGTTTTGTAATCATCAAATCTGAGATCCCAACAATCTTCCTCTATTTGATATTACAAAACAATCTCCATGAATGAAACAATGCTTCCCCTTGACTTAAGATCTTCTTGAACATGTCACCACAATACTAAGTTGCAAACTATATCTCTTGTAGTCTTCTTCCCCTTTTTGTAATCATCCAATAGGGGTCTTGTGTAGATATGCAACTTGTGAACACTTCCCTTTAAGTGGTGCATGTAGATGGTTAAATATGTGAACAATAAGCTTCCCCTGAAAATTACATTAACCATCTCTTGAATCTCAAACTCAGTAGGCTCCAAGTAGTGATTACTGATGAATAAAATCAAGTATAACAAAAATTAAATATCCCAAACTTGTGTCTCATGTCTTGCACTATCCATGTGACGTCGAACTCATACCAAACAGGAAAAAGTATAAGTAGACCACAACCTCTTGACAAAATCCTCATTTAACCTATAAAATGAGACACTTAGCACAATAATGTAACTCCTTCAAGTGATAGCAAATGTGAGCATTGAGCACCATAAGAAAAATCACACTTTTGCTAGATTCGTTAATTCTTCGTCAACACCATTTAAGCACGAACAAGTTATCTCAAAATGTTGTAAGCCATTTGAGATATGATAAGAACACAAACCTATGAAAATCAACTACAACATCAAAGAAGCAATAATCAATTGTCTCTGTAATCACCTCTTCAATAAATCTCTAAACCGAGCCCTAAAATCATCATCTATCCGAGATCCAAAATGCGTCAGTTTGTCCAACATCGGACAATGCTAGCGGTACCAACATCCAAACCAATTAGCAATACTTTTTCCGTCATAAAGTTGTTACTAAATCTGTCACAAAACTGCTGTTAGCGACACATTATCTGTCACCAATCTGTCATATATGTGTATGCTCCTTCCTCCCATATCTTTTAGCGACACTTAAATAGTCACTGAGTCGTCTCTGACCATTAGCAGTATTAAAATCGTATGAGCAGTACTAAGTGTAAATATGAGCAGTACTAACCCACAATTAAACAGCAGCACTAAGTGATAAACCGAGCAGTACTAATCCGTACGTAGCAGTAATATAGATAACACCAATTGTGGAGATCACACCTGCTGCACATAACCAATGATTATTGACAACCTGTTGAATTGAGTTATGAATTTTCGCGAGTTTACGACAAATTATTACCTTTATAAAAACTATTTTTTATAAAAGTTACTATTCATGACAGAAAGTTATATCTTTGTAAACCTCATAAAATTATAGAACTTTCAATAACGAGAACGTCCTCAAAAGAATCGTTAAAAACGGAGCTATAACGAATAAAATACGACATTTACGGGGTTTACGACAACAAATACGATTTTAATAAAACTCACGTCTGATGTAAACAGTAAAAGTTACTGTTCACCAGAGGGTCAAAATATGAAAAATGTCAAATTATGATAACTCGTCCTAATACGAAAAGATGGGCATAAGAAACGTTAAAATCGGGCTTAAACGCAAAAAGATTATGCTAGTTTTACTTAACGATAATTATAAACGTTTTAACTTATTAAACACAATTTTACCAAAACCATTAGTTAGGTGAATTGACTATGTAGATTATATGCGTGTTATCAAAGACCTATAATACTAGGGAGTTTCATAATGAGGCCTCTTCGGATGACGTATCGACGAGTTGTTGGATTTACGATTTAAAGTGTCCTAACTCCTCGAACGTCATGTCATGACCTCTTAAATTATGATAGCCCGAACGATAGTACGATGTAACAACTATAAGATTATATTTAAGTACTCGGTACTTATACGACCTATGATAATTTAGGTTGCATTCAATCTTTTACGTGACGCGTTATCTGCGATATTTGGATTATCAGAACTCAAGGTGAGTTCATAGCCCCACATTTTTACGATTTCAATGATTTATAATTATGGGGTGGAAACATGCTTTGTTTTATAAATTGGACGCAAGTATTGATTACATGTTTGCCTAAGTAGCGATAACCCAAGTTAAGCCCATTATCATGAACTGTCAATTGCATAGATGTAGTTGGGAATTACATGTATGTGGAGGCGAATGTTATGAATAGATCTATTTGGGGAAACGACCTCCCCGTTCGGGTGACTAGCTATCACCGGGAACGAACGTATAGCATGTCGAATTTAGGATGTTTTCGGGTTGAACATCTAATCGGGCAGAAATTGCAATACATTATTATTGCAAGAAAGATCGTCGAGCTTCAGTGTCATGAGCTTAGGAAAAATGTAATCTAGTTTTGTGATGCCTGCATGTGTTGCATTATCACGGAAGTCTTGCGGTCCTGCATATTTTGATTTATCAAACCTATGAATTCACCAACATTATTGTTGACGTTTTTAAGCAATGTTTTCAGGAGGTCAATAGGCATGGGATGCCAAGGATGCATTGGGTTACATTTTGGATTGCACGCTTAAAGATTTAGGTGCATCATATTTTGGGAAATGTATTGTCAACTTTTGAAATATTCAACAATGAACAAGGTATAGCAACTATTACTTTTGTATTAAGTCTTTCAATTAAATCCAATGTATCATTTTAAACGACTTTTTGTGTCGTTCTTATATATCTTGTGCTATTGATCTTGAAGTAACACGCCCCGGACCCTTATTCTGCTGCGACCCAATTTGGGGGGTGTTACAGATTGGTATCAGAGCCAAGGTTATAGAGAACCAGGTCAAATGTTTTTGCTGGACTATAACCATTTTCAAACATTGCATTCATAAAAAGGGTTTTTATGGGACACACTATTTGTTGCATTAGTGGGACTAGATGCATTCATAATTGATATACGTGGTTATAATATATTACGTATATTACAATAAGAACCTTATACCAGTGTACATTCTGGAGCCTGAGTATCCTGAGGACTTAGTGCCAGCTGGAAGGATCGAGGCACCTACACTCTACTACACCATTCTTTTTATATCCAGTATTCGACCTCTTGTCCTAGGAGCACTCGAGGTTGGAGATGAGTAGATGTAGCATCAGCTACTATCATTTCACTACAACCATTCAGGGACCCCACCAATGTTACCTATCCCTGTACTGCCCATTACTAGTCGCAGAGCTGATATTCCAAGGTGGACACGCCGCCTCTGAAGAGACTTAGCTACTTACTACTCCCAGACTTGGGTGTGAGGTTGGAGAGAGTTTTGCTGCTGCTGCGAGACAACCAGGACCCATATAGAGGACCAACTCCGAGATACTGGATGAGGAGGATTTATGGACGCCTTAGAGTTGCGTCTACAGGTAATGGTCACTTACCAGGTAGATGTTTGCACTAGAGAGAGTTCAGAGTTTTGCACACGACATCACGATGCCTAGAAGGGATCGTGCAGCTGTGAGAGCTGAGATTGAGGTATTGAGGAGAGAGAGACTTGCTTACGAGCAAGAGGGTTATGGAGGCTTCGTCAGGCTTGGGCATAGGTCTTGAAGCTCACTGCAGGGGCATTTAGAGGCCACGAGTTCGGTAGTAGAGCTGAGGCGCGTCACCACGAGTGGCAGCGTCAGGCCCGCAGATGATTATGGCTGTTCAGCATTTTCATGCGTACCCAGCCCTGGAGCTGGAGCACGCGTTGACACCATTGGAGGACACTGGTAGCAGTCCTAGATTTGGTTATGATTGTATCTACTATGCAGTCTGTTAAGTTTTATGGGTTAACCCCAGCTAGCAGGCGGTATAGATCTTTTGTTTTGGTTAGCTATCCTGTATAGATATTTTTTTGATGAGCTATCTGTATTAGCCTACTAAGTATTACGAGTAACTCCCGGCTAGTAGGGCTCTAGGTTGATTTTCAATTTTGTATCCAGCGATAGGAAGCATTGTTTGTACAAAACTAGATCATGTATTATTTCCGATTTTATATGGAATGGATGTATTATGTTTTATTATGTCGATATCTTGTGTTGGTTGTATGTTTCACTGTGTGATGCGGATCTTATTTTATTTATGATGCATATGTTATGTCACGTCTAGATTGTATTGAAATTAAGGGTATTGTATTTTCTTGTGATTAAAGAAAAATGGCACCAAAGAGAACCACAAGATCAACTTCAGTCACACCAACCCCAAATGCAACACCAACCACAACTGTTACTGAGGCACAACTTCAGGCCTTAATTGATTAAAGAGATGTTGCTGCAATGGCTGAAGCAGAAGCAAGCAGGGTTAGGAATGGCTACAATAGCAATGGGTCAGGACCAAGGCCAGCCCAAACTGCTCGCGAATGTTCTTACTCTAAATCTTTGAAATGCAAACCTTTGGACTTCAAAGGCACTGAGGGAGTCGTCGGCTTACTCGATGTTTGAGAAAATGGGTCTGTGTTTAGCATAAGCAATTGCCAGCCGCTAGTGCAAGTCAATTTGCGACTTGCAACTCTACAAGATGATGTCTTACATGGGTGGGAATTGCCATGGTTTAAGACCACTACTCCTGAAGCAGCTCATGCTATGCCATGGGCAGCACTGAAGAAAATGATGACTGATAAATACTGCCCGAGGGGTGAGATCAAGAAGATTGAGACTGAGATTGTGGAATTCTTTAGGTCGAAGGGCATCGTGTGGTGGCCTATAGTCGACGATTACTGCAACTAGCTTTGATATATTTCCAGGATTTCCCAGGAAGAGATTAGACAAGATTGAAAAAGTATATCGGTGGAATGCCGATATTGAAACTTGGCAGTGTAAGGCATCAAATCGAAGACATGCAAGAGTTATTGAGTTTACAACTGAGTTAATGGAGGATAAGACCCAGGCCTATGCTGAACATCAGGCAGAAAGGAAAAGAAAGTATGATGATCTTTCCAAGAACAATCAAAACCAACAAAGTAAGAGGCAAAACAAGGCCAAGTCCTTACACGTGCAGGCCAATATTGAAGGAAATAATACGGGGTCTAAGCTCTATGTTCCAGTGTAATTGCCTTCATGGAAGCGCGTGGGGGGGGGAGGAGAGGTCCTTGTCCAACCTAGGTGTAGCTAACTGCAAATAGGGTTGGCCATCTGGCAGGGACTGTAGGATACGGCCTGCTAACAACAAACAACAACAACAACCGTAACAACAACAGTAACAACAACAACCGTAACAACAACAACAACAAACATCAACCGTAACTAAAAAACCTAATCAGCAGGGCAATGGTTTGCTTTGTTTTGTGCGGAGCTCAAGGCACCTTAAAAGAAACTGCCCTAGGGACTATGAAAACAATGACCTGTGGTAATCAAAGCTGGAAATGACAGGGCTCCAGCGAAGGTGATATGGTGGTTGGAGAAATGCATGGGGGGGCAAACCCAGACAAAGTCGTTGCGGGTTACGTTCCTTTCTAAAAACCGCTATGCTTATATCTTATTCGATACGGGTGTCCTTGATCGAAAAGTTTGTGTCTATTTGCATTTAGCTCCAAATTGGGGGAAAACCCCCTCATCACACCATTACCCTGGATCCATATTATGATGTCGAACTAGCTGACTGGAGGATAATTGGGGTTAAAAACTATACTTAAAGGTTTGGCACATTAACTTTCTTAAACCACCAATTCAACATAGACTTAATGCCTGTAGAACTTGGTAGTTTTGATGCTATAATCGGTATGGATTGGTTGGCGAAGTACCAAGCGGTCATTGTGTGTGCCGAGAAGATTGTTCGCATCCCCTGGAGAAATAAAACCTTAATCATACACGGTGATGGAAGTACTCAGGGAAATGTGACACGATTAAACATCATTTCGTGCACAAAAGCGCAAAAGTACATGGAAAAAGGATTTCCTATCTTTTTGGCACATGTCACTGCAAAAGAGGTTGAAGACAAGTCGGAGAATAAGCGACTTGAGGACGTACCAATAGTTCAAGACTTTTCCGAAGTATTTCCTGAAGACTTGCCGGGTCTTCCTCCGACTCGACAAGTGGAGTTTCAAATTGATTTGGTACCTGGTGCTGCACCTGTAGCACGGGCACCTTATCGATTGGCGCCTTCCGAGATGAAAGAGTTATCTGAGCAACTGAAAGAGCTATCCGATAAAGGCTTTATAAGACCCAGTTCCTCACCTTGGGGAGCTCCGGTCTTGTTTGTCAAGAAGAAGGACGGATCATTCCGGATGTGCATTGATTACCGGGAATTGAATAAACTAACGGTGAAGAACCGTTATCCGCTCCCAAGGATTGATGATTTATTTGATCAGCTAAGTGGAGTTTCAAATTGATTTGGTACCTGGTGCTGCACCTGTAGCACGGGCACCTTATCGATTGGCGCCTTCAGAAATGAAGACTGCCTTCAGAACTCGTTACGGCCATTACGAATTTCAAGTTATGCCGTTTGGTTTGACAAACGCACCTGCCGTATTCATGGACCTTATGAATCGGGTTTGCAAACCATACCTGGATAAATTTGTGATTGTCTTTATTGACGACATTCTGATATATTCGAAGAATAAGAAAGAACACGAAGAACACCTTAAGCAGATCTTGGAATTGCTTAAGAAGGAAGAATTGTATGCCAAGTTTTCCAAATGTGAATTTTGGATTCCTAAGGTACAGTTCTTAGGTCATGTGATCGATAGTGAAGGAATTCATGTGGATCCAGCCAAGATTGAATCCATTAAAGATTGGACATCTCCTAAGTCACCAACGGAGATTCGTCAATTCTTAGGTCTTGCTGGATATTACCGAAGATTCATTGAAGGGTTTTCAAAGATCGCCAAACCAATGACTAAGCTTACTCAAAAGAAGGTCAAGTTTGTTTGGGGCGATAAGCAAGAAGCAGCTTTTCAACTGTTGAAGCAAAAGTTGTGCAGTGCACCAATCCTTGCATTACCTGAAGGAAGCGAAGATTTCATCGCATACTGCGACGCTTCGAAGAAGGGTTTGGGCGCTGTATTGATGCAGAGAGAAAAAGTGATTTCTTATGCATCACGACAGTTGAAGATTCATGAGAAAAACTACACAACTCATGATTTAGAACTTGGTGCAGTGGTATTTGCTCTCAAGATCTGGAGACATTATTTATACGGAACCAAGTGTACGGTGTTCACCGATCACAAGAGTTTGCAACACATTTTAGATCAAAAAGAGTTGAACATGAGGCAACGACGATGGTTGGAGTTGTTAAGTGATTACGATTGCGATATTCGTTATCACCCGGGGAAAGCAAATGTCGTTGCTGACGCTTTAAGCAGGAAAGAACGAGAACCACCGCTAAGAGTTCGAGCCTTGGTTATGACTATTAGTTTGGATCTTCCCAAACAGATCTTAAATGCTCAGACCGAAGCGCGAAAACCCGAGAACATTAAGAGTGAAGACGTTGGGGGAATGTTGGTTGAAAATGCTAAATTTCCAGAAGCTATTAGAGAACAAAAGTTGGAACCACGTGCGGATGGAACCCTGTGCCTCAATGGCAGGAGTTGGTTACCTTGTTATGGCGATTTGCGAACTGTGATCATGCACGAATCCCATAAATCAAAATACTCTATTCATCCGGGTTCCGACAAAATGTACCAAGACATGAAGAAGTTATACTGGTGGCCCAACATGAAAGCCGACATAGCCACTTATGTTAACAAGTGCTTGACCTGTGCTAAGGTCAAGGCCGAACATCAAAGGCCGTCAGGATTGTTGGTACAGCCTAAGATTCCCGAATGGAAGTGGGACAACATCACCATGGATTTTGTCACGAAGCTTCCTAAGACATCTCAAGGCTATGATACAATTTGGGTGATTGTGGACCGACTCACTAAGTCTGCGATCTTCACACCAATGAGAGAGACCGATCCTTTGGATAAACTTGCAAGATTGTACCTAAAGGAGGTGGTCACGAGGCATGGGATACCCGTCTCAATCATTTGCGATCGTGACCCGAGATTCGCATCCAATTTCTGGAGGTCCATTCTTCAGACGCTTTGGGAACAAATATGATATGAGTACCGCATACCATCCACAAACAGACGGGCAAAGTGAGAGGACAATCCAAACTCTCGAGGATATGCTGCGTGCCTGTGCGATCGACTTTGGAAAGGGTTGGGTTAACCATTTTGCCAATAGTGCGAGTTTCATACAACAATAGCAACACGCTAGCATCAAGGCCGCACCATTTGAAGCACTTTATGGTCGAAGTGTCGTTCACCTGTGCTGTTGGACTGAAGTTGGGGAGCTCAAATACTCGTCCAGACCTAACTTATCCAAGAGACCACTGAGAAAATCAATCCAGATCAAACAAAGGATGCAAGCTGCTCGTGATCGCAGAAGAGTACGCTGACTTGAAATCGTAAGCCAATGGAATTCCAAGTGAGACAAAGATCCATGCTTAAGGTCCTCTCCTTGGAAAGGGACGTACGTTTTGCAAACGGGGGAAGTTGAACCCTAGGTATGTTGGACCTTTTAAGGTGATAGAAAGAGTTGGAGAAGTTGCTTACAAGCTTGAACTTCCAGAAGAGTTGAGCAGAGTTCATAATACGTTTCATGTATCTAATCTGAAAAAGTGTCATGCCGACGAACCATTAGCCGTTCCGTTGGATGGACTTCATCTTGACGACAAACTCCATTTTGTTGAGGAACCGGTAGAAATAGTGGACCGAGAAGTTAAACGGTTGAAGAGAAGCCGGATCCCATTGGTCAAAGTTCGATGGAACTCCAAGAGAGGTCCTGAGTACACGTGGGAGCGTGAAGACCAATTCAAAAGGAAATATCCACACCTCTTCACCAAGACCACACCGTCGTCAAGTGATGCATCGTGAGCCTTGAGGACAAGGCTCGTTTAACGGGGGAAGTCTATAACACCCTGTGTTTTCAAATCATTGACGACGTCGATAAATCCATAATGTACCATTTGTATTGTACGTGTTTGCTTAAAATTGTAAACGTTAGGTTAAATCGCGTACGCCAAAAATCAGCGTTCAATGTAAACGGGCATCAAACAATTAAATGTTTACATCAAGCAAGGGTTATATAATTATTTTGAGGATAATTATTAACTTTGTTCTTTTTATTTTTAGCGGATACGTAAAGTGTATACGTTTCGCGATAAATTGCGTTTAGGCGCTCCCGGAACCACAAAAACTTTTCTACGCTTCAACAAATACCCACTTTTATACCCAATACATAAAAATTACATAAATATATCATGTATACCTTTGTTTTGCCGAAATACTTGCATATTATACAAGTATTATATCAAAACTCTTTATTTTGGTCAAATAAGGCACCATACCTCTTTATGGCACACCATACCCCATTATGACAACTCCATACTTCCCATACCTTGACCAAGACCATGCCATGACCATTACTTGAACCATACTTTGACTCCTTGACCATGCTTTGTTCCATACTTTTCATGTATACATAAAGAGAAGTAAAACATACATTAAACACTTAACTAGAAAATCAAACCGCACCTCCCAGTTCTCTATACAAGGCTACGGCAAGAACCCGAGCACAACACAAATCCATATCAAATTTTTATACAATTCCATACACTTCTATAACAATCTACCTAAGATATTCCTAAGGTGTTTCCATCCATGAACACCATTTGCAAGTTATAATCAAGTAGAAGCAAGATTAGGGTTTTCTTGAGAAAACTAGGGTTTCTTAAGTGCAAGCTTTGGTTTTAAAGGCTAAACACGGTTTTAGCATTTGTTTCTCATCATCTCATTCATCAATAAGACTATCCTTCAACCATTATGTTTCCTTAGTTTATGAATTTTTTATATATATGATATGCTATTTAGTGAAATCACCACTTAGGAAATACTTTTGAACATGAAAAATGTTATTTATCTTGTGATTATGATTTTATGCAAACTTTCCTCACATGTTATAGATGATGTAATATCATGAAATAACGGAAATTATAAGTCTTGTACAATCTTGGTCTTTTAAGTATAAAAAAGTTTCATAGGTAAACTTGTAAATAAAAAGTAATTAAAAAGTTAGATTTTCAAGTAAAGTAAATAACTTATGATCTTGATGATCATGGACAAATATAACTTATGAATATGTATAACATGTGAATATATAATTAGAAAAGACTTGAGGGTAAGATTGGTGATTTGAAAAGTAAAAAAAACATATTAAAATAAAAAAAAATATTAAAAGAACATTTTGGGACAGAAAGTTTCGATTCCAATACAGGGATATTAAGTTTATAATAAGAATAATAACAAATCACGACGATTCCGAAAAGGTAAGAAACTTGTTAAACGGATTAATAACGAAAAAGTTACGTTAAAAACGAGTTATACGTAAATTAAACGGAGTTTATAAAATAAATTTTATAAAATATTTAATAATCAAACAGCTAGTTTGACATTTTTTAACAAATAATAACATATTTTTAGGATTCCAAATGAAAAGAATCGTAATTTTTCATAAATAACGAACGAGTTATGAATTTCGCAAGTTTACGACCAATAAAACTTTTAAAAAACCATTTGTATAAAAGTTTACTATTCATGACAGACGTAAATTATTTGTAAACCTCATAAAAATATAGAACTTTCAAATACGAGAACGTCCTCGAAAGAATCACTAAAAACGGAGCTATAACGAATAAAATACGACATTTACGGGTTTTACGACAACAAAAACGATTTAAATAAAAGTCATATCTGGTGTGAACAGTAAAAGTTACTGTTCACCAGAGGGTCAAAATACGGAAAATGTCAATTTATGATAACCCGTCTTAATACGAAAAGATGGACATAAGAAACGCGAGAATCGGGTTTAAAACGCGAAAGTTACGCCAGTTTTACTAAACGGTAATTATAAACGTTTTAACTTATTAAAACACAATTTTTCCAAAACCATTAGTTGGTGATTGAGCTATATAGAATATTATGTGGTTATCAAAGTACTATATTACTAGGGAGTTTCATAATGAGGCCTCTTCGGATGGCGTTTCGACGAGTTGTTGGATTTACGATTTAAAGTGTCCTAACTCCTCGAACGTCATGTCATGACCTCTTTAATTATGATAGCCCGAACGATAGTACGAGATAACAACTATAAGATTATATTCAAGTACTTGGTACTTATCCGACCTATGATAATTTAGGTTGCATTCGATCTTTTACGTGACGCATTATCTGCGATATTTGGATTACCAGAACTCAAGGTGAGTTCATAGCCCCACATTTTTACGATTTCAATGATTTATAACTATGGGGTGGAAACATTCTTCGTTTTACAAATTGGACGCAAGTATTGATTACATGTTTGCCTAAGTAGCGATAACCCAATTAAGCCCACTATCATGAACTGTCAATTGCATAGATGTGTAGTTGCTGGAATAACACTATGTGAGCGTCGAAATGTTTATTTAATAGATCTATTCGGGAAACGACCTCCCCGTTCGGGTGACTTGCTATCACCGAGAACGAACGTTATAACATGTCGAATTTGGGGATGTTTTCGGGTTAAAACATCATTACGGGCTGAGTAGGCAATATATGCAACAGACTGTCGAGCATCAGTGACATGAAAGCTTAGTGTAAATGTAATCTATTTTTGTGAGATCTGCAGTGTTGCATTATCACAAAAAAGCTTGGCGGTCCTACACATTTGATTTATCAACCACTGAACTTCACCAACAATATGTTGACGTTTTTAAGCAATGTTTTCAGGAGATCAATGGCATGGGATGCCAGGTAGGCATTGTGTTACATTTTGGATTGCACGCTTACAGATATAGTGCATCATATTTTGGGAAACGTAATTTGTCAACTTTTGTAATATTCAACAATGACAAGTAAAGCTATATGCTTTGTATTAAGTCTTTCATATAATCCAATGAATTCATTTAAAAGACTTTTGTGTCGTTCCTTATATATCTTGTGCTGTTGATTCTTAGTAACACGCCCGGACCCTTATACCGCTGCGACCCTATTTGGGGGTGTTACAACATTTTTGTGCATTTATCCTAACAACGAGAAGCTTTCACCTTCTCGGACTTGAGTTTAGCTCAAGTAAATGTTTTTGAAAATATTAAACACGATTTTTCAAGATTTTATCAAAAAGATTTTTCAAAATCTTTCAAAATTATGTGTTCAACACTCCCTTCTCTCGATACTTTGAAAATTCGAATCATTTTTATAAATGGATTAATTTTGGGAGGGGGGGAGAGTTTTTAAAAATCAAATGCCTTTAATGTTGTTGGATACATCTCATAAAAGTTAAAATTTATGTATCCAAAACATTCAGTGGATTCAAAAGTGATTCTTCAGTTATTATACCAAGCATCATTAACTTAACCTCAAAATAATTGCGGTGGCAACAAAATGAAGTGTTTAAATATTGAGGGGAGTATAATGGACATGTTTCTGAACAAATGAATAATAATCGATATAAAAAAAGTTGTTGTCAAGTGTGTTTATATCAATAAGCGTACAAATGGTGAAGATTGTGTCCGGTTACGACCGTTTCCTGAATTTAACATGATGAGGAGTGAGTAAATCTACGACCAAGCTCGTTTAGATACGACATACTTAGGACACAACTATTCTGTCAGAACATTCAGAAAAGTTCCAAATCATAATCATGCTCCGTTTTCTCCCATATGTTTTCAAAATCTCATATAGCTATTTTAATCCATTGATATCAAAAATATCATATGGTATGCTATTTTTGAGGGGGAGAAATTGGATTAAAATGTGATCAAGAAAGATAAATGCTTAAGTGTGTGGAATAACAAAGTGATCTAAAAGACTCAAAGTGCAATCAACTCTTTCCTCCATGTGTAAAATAATTTTTCTAATATCGATGCACATGTGCAGGGGGAGCATTTCAAAAAGTGTGAAACTTTCAAAGTGTTAAATGTTTTGATTTATATCAAACACTTTGATTGATTTTCAAATGGTTTTATGGTTTCGATCTTAAATACCCATCAACCAACTACCTCACGATGATCAAAGAAGAAATAAGGTGGTAAGGTTAGGTATTATCCCATGATCCAACCAGAACCGGAGGGATCTACCCAGGGACATTCCATAGATAGAATAGAAGTCCTTAGGTATGATGGAGTTGAATGTGAATGGGAATAATGTCAACTAAGGCATGAGCTATCATCGGAACAATCACAACATGATGATAGTAATGACGTCTTGGTGGACATTGAAGGGGTTGAAGAATGAAAAAGAAATGATGTGTAAAGGGTGAAAAGAAAGAAGCCCTCCACAAACATTAGGCAGAAACCGGGTCAATACATAATCTATCGAATATCACAAAGATGATATTTGGTATTGAAGAAAGACATCATGGACCCAGTGATGCAATGCACAACCCTTCCCAGCCACTCAAGATTCTCTCAAAAGAATTCTTGTTTCATTGTCACAGAGATTAAATGCATAATCTATTGACATCTCACTCTGAGATTATGGATATTGAAAAGGTGGCAGTCTGCTCCAGTCTCCGATCACTAAAACCAAAAAGCACTAATTGAGTCTAGAGCCAAATGAGATCATATCATCAAATCTCACATAGGACACAAAAGTACATTTGTATTAAACATCAATGATACAAAAGGTACAAGAGTTGCTTATATGTCTATGTGACATTGCATGTCTTTGTGACATTGCGCGGAACATTCAATAGTGATACTTAAGTAAAGTATTCACGATGATGAATGGAAATCCTACTAGTGCTAACATCAAGCCAATGCTGAACGTAGGTTAATAATTTGAAAATGATTGTTTAATAATGCAATTAGTGTTAACTAGTAATCTAAGTGATCTAGTAGTTATCGTGTTTTTCCGGAATTTGTTTTCGAAAAACACAAACAACATTTCCTTGATTCATTCAAGTGAAGTGTTGGATTACCAAGGTTACTTATGATGTGACAATACTTATGAGGGGAGATTGTTAGAATTAAAGTTTGTAGGATCCCGTAACACTTCACTTCATAGAATCAAACATGAATTTGAACTAGAAAGGAGAAATGAAGAGTTGTTCTAGAGAGAGCGTTTAGAGAGAGAGATGAAAGAAAAGAGAAATGGAATTATATTAGAAAATGAACAACTAGCTTTTTCTAAATAAGAAAAAGCTTATATACCCCGTCACGTTAAAGGTACACGCGGGATATTTAACTAGGACCCGGGCTCGGGTTTTGCTTGGGATTAAA